>JAUBOD010000971.1:3602406-3615907 GCA_032353885.1 Nothura maculosa
AGATGTGATATTCTTTTCATCTCTCCACAGCATTTACAGTTGTAATGTACTTCTATAGCATTCTGGATCATTTTGTTGTCAATAATAGATTTTTTTGTTTGTTTGTTTTTGTTTCCCTCTCTATCAGGAAATTCTGCAAGCCAGAAACTCCAAAGTTTTATATAAAGTTATATATATATAATTTATATAATTTATTTATATATTATTTATATAATATAAAGTTATTTAGATAGTTAGGAAGAGTTTCTAAAAGGAAGTATTATAAATCTATAGCCTGGAACATTTAAAACCAGTTTGTTTGCAGTTGTAGGATATGTGTTTTTGGAAGGTATTTTGTGCAGCTAAAGCCTGGACTAGATGATTATAAGAAGTCTTATATATTCCCTTAAAATTCTTCTTTTTTTTTTTTCCCAAAAGTAGGAGAAAAATCTCACCTGTCTTACCAACGAAGATGAGTTACAAGGAGAGATGGTGTCTAGTGTTATGGTCCCAATGGCAGGCAGTCCCACGACGTCTATTTAAGAAGGTTTCCTTTGGAGAGATCTATCTCCAAATGGGGAATCTGTCCCTCTTGGCAATAGGAATGCAGTTGGCTTCACCATGTGGCCAAGTGAACTTGAGCTCAAACAGAAACACCACAATCAAAGTGAAATGTAGGTATAGCTTAAAAGGCTTCAGACGTACCTACTTGTACGTCTTGGTGAGAAAAAGCCACTTCAAGGTGGCTTTAGAGGTTTTCTATTCAGTGATGTAGATACATCTATTTCTGTGTGTAGACACATCTATCTGGGAAATTATATGGGAGAGGCAGTATGTATCAAGCAGCAAGGATGCTCCTATAAAAGGAGGCAATTTGATAACTTTTCTAATTAGAGTAATGGCCAAGCATTAGAAAAGATTAGTAGGGAAGATGATGGAATCTCTGATCTTTAATTTAAAAGAATAATAAAATATATCAGGATTGTCTTATATGTGGTCTTGCATTGTGGGTAGGGTCCCTTTTGGCACATATTTAGCCCATAAGCTGTAAGAACAGGTAACTTCTTTGAAGAGATATTCTGTGGAGATAATCAACCTCTGTGATCTCATCTCTTAAGATCTCATCTCTTAATTAGACTTCTGGTCCACATTGTTATTTTCTAGCAAGCTCTGCTAGACAGTAAAAGCAAGCAAATGTTCTTAGATATTTAAAATAAACAATGTTTCTGAAGTTGGGGCAGGTAGGTTGCAAGCCAAACAGCATTCAGATGCCAGAGGTGGATGTGGCCTGCGTGTGGGGCTGCAGAAAGATCAGCCTCAGAAAGGGCTTTCATGCTAAGATGATCTGTTAAACCGTTGTTTACTGCAGAGTGGTGGGGAAAACAGGAAACAAAGTGCAGCTCTACACAAATGGATATGCATCAGCTGCAGAGAATTACTGTGGCCTTCAGGCTACAGAAGTGCTCTTGCTGCCTGTGCTCCCTCTATGTCCTCTGATCTAATTCCCTGCCGCAAATCTCCTGTGTGCAGCCCAGGATTTAGGCCACAGGGTTTCACTCCATAGGGGAGGACAGCAATTGAGCCTTAGTTTCCTCGTTGTCCCTAGAAGTCTCTTTGTTACTAACAAATAAGGAGCAGCAGCCTATGGACTAGACTGCATATGTGTATTAAAATTTTACTAAGTATGGATCTTAAATCATAAAAGGCACTTTCCTGTACTCAGTGGAGCTTAATGGAGGGGGTGCAAATGAGCCTTCCCTGACTTGAAGAAATTCACTTTTATCACATATGGCTCAGGGATAGGTGTAAACTGTGAGCATCTGATATATTCACAAAGACTCTTCACAGGTATATTTGTAATTTGTTTCAACAATTTTGAATTTAAAGGAACTTCTATTTGGCATAACTTTTTTTTTTTTTTTCTCCTCCTTGAATCTTTTGGCCTGGTTTAGCAGGATGGCTTCTCTCCCTCCCTTAGAATAGCTAAGTAAAGAAGTTTTCCAAGGGAGAATGAGGAAAAAAGGGGAGGGACCTGGAAACATGATCAGCCTGTCAGTTGAGGACACAGCACTATACAAATAGCCCAGACATCTCTGCTGGCATAGGAATAACCTCTGCCACATCTACCAAAAATGGTGTCACCTCTAGCTGGATGATAATCCAAGAATGACTTTTAATAGACTAAAATCTGTCAAATAAAATGGAAAATACTATCTAACCATTTCACATTGATTATGGAATAGACATGGGGTTTGTATCGGTTCAAAGCTGAACCACTTTAAGAAGACTAAGAGTGAGCAATAAAGCTTTAGCCCAACAGTCTGCTTAGCCTAGTGGAAAAGTAGGACTTGACTGAATACGTTCTTTCTAAGGCCTGGGTGAAGGAAGGTAGTGGGGAAGGAAGATGGGGTAGTCCTCTGTACTTGAATACATGGTACACCTGAAGTTGTATATCTTCCCCCATGGAATAGAGATCACAGTTCTTTTTTTTTTGTTGTTAGTTTGTTTGAAGTTTTTTATATTTTTTAGCTTTCTTTTTTTTTTTCTCAATACTGGAATTATCTTTCCTGTAATCAAAGCAGCAAGTTTAGCGCATTTGATTCACAGTTTTCCTCACTGCACAAACAAAGGTGATGCTACTGGAATTTTGATTAAGTCTAATGAGGGAAAGTGTAATGTATTCATTCTTCCTCTCTGGCTTCTTGAACAGATTAGCTGCAAAATTTGCCCTTCTTCATGCTTGCAAAACATAAACATAGTTAAAAGAAAATCATAATAATACTTGATGTAGAGACAGTGCTTAATTTTTTTTTAATCTTTAAAGAATAAAAGCTAATACATCAATAACAAATTAAGCAGATGACAATTTGATATGTTTATATTAATGGCTAACAATCATCCGATTAACTGGTTCATGCCAAGAGCTAGGTTATGTCTGGACAGTAGGAGGTGATAACATTCTATTCAACCAAGTTGTATTTGAATGTACCACAGGATTATATGAACCAGTCATATGATTCTTAAAGGAACTAGCAGACAGAAACACTATTTTGGGTAAAATTTAATTCAGAAATATAATAAATAACAACGAAAAGAAGTCTGGGAGAAATTTTCAGAGAATATTCTGATTTGTAATTATTTTGTACACATGCATAGTGTGTATCTTCATGCTTAGGAATATACACTTTTCCTACCTATACTTGAATAAACATTCAGATAGGTTGGAGATAGCCATTATCACTTGTTAGGATAACTTAATTAAACTTGCTTATTAAAACCCTTTAATTCGTTAGTGATAAAATCTTGATTAGTACATTTTCTTGCTTGGTGACCTTCTAATTTAATAGAAAACGAATTTTTAAATGGAGAAAAATGCCTGTGGCTGAGATTTTGTGCAAGTGAATAGAGTTTGTAATACACATAGGGATATAATCGAGCCTAATTAGTGAGGGTGCAAATGAATTTTTATTTCATATACCAGAAGTGTCATTGATGAACCATGGTTCAGAGTTTGAAATGCATTCAGACTGGCAGTGTGGGACTGAAGTCTGTGGGAAAATCACAAGCTAATTCATTGATTGCCCCTTGGAAATTACTGCTGTTAATTGTTAGGTAATTAACATGGAACTACAATTATATTGGCCTTAGGGGGTGATTAATGTTTCAACATGTCACATTAGCAGCGGCTGGATTTTAAAAGCTTTTCTTTTCACATGGTTTAGAGACAGATGGTATATTGTCTATGGAATTTTTCTTTCTTTTTTTTCTTTTTTTTTTTTTAACCAAGTTTATATCTAGATTAAGCAAATATTCTTTCTCTACGTCAGCCTATTTTTACATAGTTGAATTGTAGGCATCTTGGCCTGATATGCCTTAAGAAATAATACTTGTTCAAAAAAATTATACTTGCTATGAATGCATAAAATATGAATGCTGATAGGAAATAGTTTGTGTTCCTATTTCTCATGTAGAAAATCAAAAATAGATAATGTAAGATCTGGACAGTTCATGATAGCTCTTGCATTATTTAGTAAAGATACAGAGAAAAGGATTGCACAATATCATACTTATCACAATAAATATAATTTAAGCAGAAACCAAACAAAGCATGTTGAACAAATGAATTTATTAACAGTAATAAAGAATATATTAATATCTCCATGCCTCAATATTTCACTTTGTTCTACGTCAAGGTCTTTCTCTTCTCGTTGTTCCAAAAGTAGAATAAGATTAGCATAGACTTTTGAAATTTTATAGTTGTATCAATTAAAAGAAAAAATTGTGCCCTTAAAATGTTCTCCTGAAACCAAGAGTATCCATCTTCAGAGACTTAATATGACAGTGGGATGAATACTAAGATTTTACTTTATTTTCATTTTTGGTGGTGGTTGTTTGATTTGTTTCTTTGTTTTTCCTTTTCTACATGCTGCCACACTGCATAGACAATTTTTCAAACTTCTGGATTATTGATAATCACTGTGTAAATATTTTCTTAATAATATTCTCATCGTCATACGTATGCTCGTTAGCTATGTGTGCTAGAAGTCAGAAGTTTTGAAAGTGTTTTAATTATTTTTATTATAATTGAGAATGGCATTTAGTCTTGTGAAAATATATATTTAAATGTCAAAGTGGGAATAGATTTTTGAACTTCTTTAGTTTTATAAGACTTTTTCCTCTTAATTTACATTATCTATAAGATATAATGAGCTTCTAGTATTTGAAAGGATCGGTATCTATTACAGAACATTTCTTTTTCTTTTTTTTTCCCTCCTGTCAACATTCAAGTTGTAATCTTCCTTGATAGTCTCATATTCTTGTTTTTGTTATGGCTTCATAACTATATTGGTTGTTCCACTAAAACATATGACAGAAATCTTTATTATTTGCAGCCATGCTTGCTAGTGACTTTTAATTTCCACTAAAAAAGCTTAATGTGGAGAGGATGTTACTATGTTAAATATACTCTTTTTTATATACTAAAAAATAAAGACATGTAGCAGGAAATATGGACATCTTTTTTTTTTTTTTCTTCCTAAAGAGTAGCATGGATTATAAGGTTCTTGTGTACCAAGGTTTCACTCTTTGCTAAAATTTGCTTTTCTAAAGTATTGTAAATGTTGCCTAAATATACCAAATGCCAGAGACTGAACTACAAGAAGTTAGTTTTATGAAAAACTTAATGAAAATGAATCAGTAGAAATGATTGTGTCACAGGATATCACCTGCCTTTGGCGAGTCATCCAGACTTGTACCCTTGCTCAACAAGGATCCAGAAAAGCTCAGTGCAAGGAGAGGTTTAAGATTCTGACCACTGCTTTTAAAAAGCAGAAGTAAGTTAATACAAGGCTTGATCAGCAGAACCCATAAGCTTATCGTTAACTTTAAGCATATGAGTAGTTTTGTTGATATTACAATTAAGTCTATATTTACATGTTTTGTTAGATTAGGGTCATTGCCCTCCGAGAACTCCATAGAGGAGGAACACTCTAATTGAATGATGTTATATAGACATTTGCCTGGCAGTATATTCATCTATTCAAATGACCATAGTGTAAAATGGGATCTGTCCTAGGATATGGAGGAAAAACAGTAGTGATAAAGGGGAAGACCCAGACACAAATGAAAATGAGGCGAAGAAGCAAAGGAGGAATGACAGGCTAGCTTTCTCTTCATACATTCTTAGGGAAAAATTAAGGCTTTTTTGTTGTTATTATTGTTGAATCTTGGATGGGTAATAATTTAGCCAGCTTTGCAGCAAGCTTCTCCTCTCTCCTTTTTTTATTTTTTTATTTTTATTTTTTAATTTTTATTCCAGCAATATTCTCATACTTATCTGGGGAAAAGAAATAGAAGTAAACTTGTATTGATGAAAAAAATGCAAAGAGAAGCATCGTTGATCTCAGGGGATCAGCATAAATGTGCATCTGGCACGGGATAAGGTATTCCACAGAAGCACAGCACTTGATAGAAACCTTCTGCAAAGCTCCTGGCCCTGTGGCTAAAGCTTGTGGGTGCTCTTGGCTCTTTTGCCATTGACAAGGTTGTGCATGTGTCTGTTCATATGACCAGACCATCTCAGTGATTGTTTTCCCTTTTCTCTGCCTCATCACTAAGTAAAGGTTGTTTGTCTACCAGCTATGTGGGTATAACCACCTCTCACCCTGCTACTCTGATAAGATTTATGGGAGCTATGTATACATTAATAATGACTGGAGGAACATTCTAAATCTCATATATGTATATACACATATATTAAAAAAAAAAAGAAACTGAAACTTCTCATATTTTTTTCTCAAGCTTCTCTATTTTAGGTAATTTTAGAAAATATTTCTCACTTTCTGAGCTATCCTTGACAGACAGGCCTATCAAATGCAGCCCTCAAACAGAGCATAAATTCCTCTTAAAAAATAAGAAAAAAAAGGTCTGAGGAAATCTGTAAAATGTACACATATTAAAACACAAAAACTGTCCACTTTTTGATTTTTTTTCATCCTAATGTCCCCCCTGGAAAAAGAAAAAGAGGGAAAAAAAGAAATATATGTGCTTATTTAAAACCTGTTTGGTAACAGCCTGATTGTATACCCACTACCTAGCACCATAACTGCATGTGTCTTTACTTATGCACATAAGAATCAAGAGGCCAATTTTTCAATCCAATTACTTCTGGGAGAAGGGGAGGACTGTCAGGGACTTTAAACTATAAAACTTTAAAATGAAAATATTATTGACTGGTCAGTTTTTAGGAAAAGCAAATTTTCAGTCCTTTAAAATCCCTTATTTGGCCTCTTTGCATGTTTTTCCACTGATTTATTTTCAGTCTTCTCTCCTAAATAAGTCTTTGCTTTCCTAGACAGACATTCAGAAATGAAATACTCCTTTTTACTTTCACATTTTAGCAATTTCTTCTGATCCTCCACTTCATTTCCTGCTTGTATAGTTGGCAATATACCTATATCCCTTACTGTTGAGTCTCATTGTCTATTCTGGAGACCTCCTCTTTGAAATAAATCCTCTGACCTTCTCTTTCTAATGTCTAATGACCACAACAGGCTCACCAGCTTTCCTCGTAATCTTATCTTTTCTGTCATTGACTGTATAAATCTGTTTCTGTCACAGGCAAACTGACTTCAGTGTTGTTCTTTGAATACAGGCTGCAAAGCTCACTAGCTTTGTATCATCCTGTGGAATTCCAGGGTAAAATCGCCCACCTTCTACATTCTCTTTACCCAAAGATCAAGCTTCATGCTATCTTGGTCTTTTTTAGAAAGCAAAGTATTTTTTCTCTCTGCTCTTGGAAGAGCATCAAATTCAGTCTAGTTTAATTTTTGTGCATGTATGTGTGTGTGCCCTGATGATTACTAAAATAACTCCATAAAGGTGACGGTGCATTTCATCTGCTCATTAAAATGAAGACTGTATGAGCTGTTAATTTAATTCAGTAGATTTCTTTTTTTTTCTTTTTTTTTTCTTTTTGTTCTTTCTGTTGTAAGGATGTTCCTTTTTTTATTATCAAGCTATTTGAATGCTTAGAGATGAGTTTAAATGTCAGTTGCTGTCTAAATCCTGTGTCTGAGAAGGCTAATTTTCTAGGGGCCTACAGGTTTTGCACTGACTCTTGCTATTTATCTCTGCTTCCTGTGCTCCATTTGTCCTCCTGTGCACTCTTCATATTCTCTTAAATATTCTCACTATTACCGAGTGGAACTTGAGTATTCAAATCCATTTTATGTGCAGATATGCTAACCCAAATGGAGTTCCACAGAGAGACTGGGAGCCTGCCGCTGCCTGCATCAGGCTTCACTGCAGCTCTCCCACTAAAGAACGTTTCCTCACAAAAGACACATGATGATGCTTCCAGCAAAGCTGTGCTAGCTAAACTAGACAAGACTCACTCAACCCTTTTCCGTAGCAGGTTTGAGTTCCAGCACATGCATAATAACCTAACCAAAAATGCTGGATATGCAATGTATTTTGAGGAGATGGATTATATTCTTTGCAGACTTCCACTGCACACTGATTTTTATGAGACTTTATTTGGCTTTCTCTCACCAGTGGTGAGGCTGCATAGTCAGATTTGTTTGGAGTCCCTCAGTTTCTCCTTGCATTAGAATCCCTGATATTTGTTACTGGCAGTTGAGCAGTGCCAGTAAAAAATCTTGCCAGTGCCTCTTCATAATGCTAAACACAAAAAATTCCCATTTTTTTATCCCGTAAGCCAGTAAACTGTGTGACAGCAGTACAGTGAGGAAATAAGGCCAAATTTGTGTACATGCTGGAAAAAAAAAGCAGGTATTACATAGTGTATATATAGTTCACAATATATAGTACAGAAATAATATTCACAATATATAAATTAATCTTCTACAGCCTTCCAAGATTTCATTTAATTTCCGTCCTTCCAGCTAATGGCTTTAAGACACATTTTATTTTTAAATGTGCATTTCTTTACTAAGTGTAACATCTGGCCTTTCCAAAATCTTTTTCACATTTTATCTACATTAAAAATGTTATTTTATAATCATTTCAGTTTTTAAAAAGGATTTTAATATGGTCTTATTCTAAAAAAAATTAAGAATAAATCAAAATATGTAGTAAGGATTAATATAAATGTGTATTAGAAGAGCAAAGAAATCACTGAGACAAGACTAATCATCATTTAGATTATCAGTAGAAGATGATTAAAAACAAAGGATTGGATGACAAGTTATGTTGATGCCGTGTTTGTGTAGCCAAATGTTTCAGCTTTATAAATGAAAAAGCCTAAGCAGCTTACAGTGAGACAAAGTAATCATTCAAATTACAAATTTAAGAATTTCAAATTACATACTTCATCAAGTTGAGTCTGTTGTAACTTTAAATACATAGTGAATTATTCACTTTAGTTGAACTGCAGCATATAATATTTCAGCCATCATGTAACTGTTGTTTAGTTTTACAAAGGTGTTATGCATGTAACCAATAACTCTTTTTTTTTTTTGATAAACAACTCAATCCCACAAATATTTAGCAGAAAGAATAGAGTTTGCTGTTCTTACTACTCTTGTCAGCGTGAATATTTCTGCTGTAAAAACTAGGCTAAACAATAAGTTTTGGCAGACTGAATTCCAAACATAAGAATTTGTTTTTCATCAACATATAGAGGGGTACAGATTCCACTAAGGTTATAATTATCTTGTCAAAGAAGATTGGTTGATAATCATAATTCTTTTTCCTCAGTTTCTGCTTTGGAAATTTCAAAGAAGTGATTTCCAGTGAATGTGATAGTGAATTTATTCTTACTAAGTGATTCTTTTAAATGTCTGTCTCATACTCAGTATGTTTTTATGCAGTATTGATTGGAGCACTGATTTGTTCCTGTTTTTTGTGAATATTTTTGCTTCTGTTCCTTGCCTGCTTATTCTAATGATCCAGTAGAATCCAATGCATCTCACTTTAAATGCTGTTTTCTTATTAAATCTCAAGTCTTTCCTAAAAAAAATAACACAGGCTATACCTTGTATTTTAGTAAATTCTTTTCTGACCTCTGATTTACATTTTATAAGATGAAAATGTGGACATGGCATGTAGTTATCTGAAGTACCTGCATCCAAAACCTACTTCATTGCTTGGTCTAGCAGTAAATCACGTAGCTCCATTTTTGAACTATGTGGGCTCACAAATAGCTGGGCAACTTTGGCATGATATCCTTAACGACTTAAGAGTTGTTGTTCTTAAAGTACTGCAGCAGTTTTCTTAGGTTTTATAAGTGGTGTTTGCCTGACAAGGATGGGTTTAAATTAAGATTGTCAGATGTATTAAGATTATTTGACATTCTCTTGGACCATATGCTTTTATTTCAGACAGATATGGTCATTCACCGTGCTCATGGATGTATGGTCCTAAGAATGGCCTGAATTTTGTAAAGAACTTTTCTAAGTGTCTGATAAGCTTTCTAGTGGATTTACTTACCTAATATGTAGATTCACATAACAAGGTGTTATACATATATATATAACAGATATATGTAACATCAGGTTTTGCCAGACTAGTTCTAAGTCTTTTTCATCAACTTGAGTTTAATTATAAGAGCATGGACTTTATTCATTTCAGTATTAGTTTAGATTAATGATATTGAATCTTATGCCCCTCTAATGGTCTGCTATGAATACACAAATGTCTTCCTTTTGCGGCAGAGAGAAGAAGCATATGGGGATATTTAGAAAGAATTTGATTTCCATGAGTTTTATTCTTTTTCCTTAAAAATGCTTGTTAAAATACAGCCTGCAAATCATTTCCAATATATTAAAATATAATTATTAAAAATAATAATCATAAAGTACTGAAACAGAAATATCTATCCTGGCAACTCCATAAGTACTTGCCTATTCTCACAGCAGCTGAACTAAAAATTAAATTCAAAGTGATTCACTTAGAGAATCCTAGTTCTGTGTTGCTACTCTGAATATCTCTGGTGTAGGCAAGTTCTGCATATGTAGATTTTCACATGAGACTTAATCTAGAGTAAAATTATTAGAACCACAGTCTGGAGAAGGTGCAAATTTGAATAGAAGGAAGTCATAGGAAGAAAGGATTCCTAGCTATTTTGGAGGTAGAATTTTCAATGAAAAACAAGGTCTAATGGATGCCTTGTGCAAACTTTTGCACAAGTTAGGCTGCTATTAATTGACTTCCAGCAAAGAGAGGGTCAAAATTTTTTAAGAGCTTTATTATATTTTCTCCTTTAAAGCACCATCAGTTACATTTCTGTAATTCAGGGGAAAAATGAAAATTCTCACCAACAACCTTTCAGTGTGCTTAATACTTTGCATACCCAGTGGTATGCCAAATACCCTGGAAATCAAGGTATTTCTCAAAATTCAGACATAAGCACCCCTAAGCAATACCATCAGCAACAGCTTCATTCTATCAAACAAACAAATATATAGCTATAAGCTTTGAATATATTTAGAATGGAAACTTCAATTCTAAATATGGAAACTTTCATTCTAAATTTAAAGACCATTTGTGCACCAGGTCTTGGAAGCACTTTTTGTTGAGAGGACTGATATCAAATAGCCAAACTGCTTAATTTCCAGTTTCACTAATTTTTAATTATATGACTTTTTAATACTATATTCCAGCTATTATAACTGGAAGGAGGTGAAGCTTGATAGCCAAGGAGTCTCTTTCTGGGACATACAGTATAGTATTAATGTAATTCAGCTGCAATATGATGTTATGTATTACTACAGTGTTGCATACATAACAGTACATCTATTAAGTAATTTGTCAATTGTCCTATATCAGTGAGCTCTCTTGGTTGGCCAGATGATCTACACCTCACAGTCCCATCTTTTCACTGATTTCTTTTCTTAGATAATGTGTGTTTCAAATCTTTTCTCTGATACAAATAAAGTTCTCTCTCAGAGATTATGTATTCTCCTCTTTTGTCCTCTCACAGTGAGGTGGATGCCAATTTGTTCTAAATTTGAAAATCTACCATGGTTAAAGATTAAAGAATGAAAAAAATGCTCAGCTCACATGGTAATGTGTCTGTCATAAAACTGAAGAGCAATGACACATTAATAGAGGCCTCATATATTATTAAAGAATTGTTTTACTGATGTTTAATTCAACGATTTTAATTCTTTTTTATTTAAGAAGCTGTAATTTTGTGTAATGGCAGTGTGTGCCATAACCTGATATTTGATCATTAGTCTGATAAACAAAGCCTGCCTTCTGATTAACTCATTTTTTTTTCTTTTTATTACTTTTTTTCCAAATCAGAAACCATACTAGTTCACAACCTTTCCAAAGCAGCAAGAGATCCTTTGTTTAAGTTGTTTTATTATTGGCTAATTTTATGTTCTAGAAACTTCAATAGGAATAGCCAGAAAGCTGACTTTTGGTAAATTCTTATTGGTATCATGACTTGGAAAATCTTTGCAGTTACAGCCAATATGCAACAAAAAGTTGAGAAAAGAGCTTTTACATAGCATGTATCATCCAGTCCAGTCAAATTCTACTACAGTTACTATTAAACTTTCTACAAATATAGAAATATTTCTTATATCTATATCATCTCAATGCTACATTAGTTGTATCTTTTATACTGCTGCTGCTTATCAAGCTTTCAGAACTTTTTTAGATATTAATATATCATTTACAGACTAAATCTGTATTTTACCTCATTAGATAAACTTGCTTTTGAAACAGTATTTCCCTTTAGTTTGCATAGTATTTTTTCTTTCTGGTATATAGATTTATATCTGACTGCCATCATAGCTTTGTCTGGCTAAAGACAAATAAACAAACAAAATTCAAGATCTGTTAGCCTCCTCTGATAATCATTCCTGTTATTCTTTGTTTTCATTCTAGTTTTGACCATTTTTTTTTCTTGAAATCAAATCACTAATATACATAAGCCAGATGAAGCATCTGACATTGCTCTGTTGCTATATCCCAATAATCTTTTTGTTTGTTTACTTGGTGGAAATACATTAAACATTGACAAGGCATTCATAATAGGATGGAAAAGTCAAGGAAGACTGTTGCACAAATGAAGTAAAGCTTTTTTTCTGGTATCAGGCTTTAGTCTTTGCATGCTCCTTCAGTATTCTGCAATGGATATGATCCAGTCTCCTAAGCATGTTTGTATCAAAGTTTGCCTATAGTCAGAAGGAGTTACTAATTTATTGCATTACATCCACCTGTTCTACATCTTCACCCAGAATGAAGAGGGGAATATATTTATTTCAGAACTTTATTTTACACATTATTTTTATTATTTATCCCTTTATCTCAAGTTTCCCATGTATTACTAATGATAAAACAATAACATAAGATTTTAATTTTGTAAATATTTAGTAATTTGTCCCTGTAAAGGGGAGAATGGTTTAGATTTCTGAGTCTTCTGAAAAGAGTGCTCTTCAGCATGCTGACCATTTTCCTTGGATTGTGGATTGATGCCTGATATGGTGAGCAGATTTGGTCTGGATTATATTTACTTCCAGTGAACAACCAGATGAACTCTCTCTTCAGGAAGCTGCCCCATATTCATAGCAAATCCAGACTTAATATGCCTTTCCAAATGAGAAATCTAAAGAGATTGTAGCTGGGACTCGGACTCAGATTAAGACTTCTCATGTCAGGAATCTAAATTTACACTATAGTCAATGGAGATTTGTTCCCTACAGAACCTAGAGTGCAAGTGGTTGTCGTTGCTTATTTTAGTGAGTTCTGGATGAGGCTCTAGATAAATGACTGAATACAGTACTAAGTCTAAATTAAATTGGCTTGGCCCCCGCAGTGCTGTAGATTAGCTAAGATCTCTAGGTGGAGCTGATAGTCATTTGCTTCCATCTATGGGAGACTTAGGCATTTCCGAATTTACAGCTGGAATCCCGGGATGCCATTACCCTTACTCAAGGGCAGTAAGCTCTGTTTAGGAAATAAAAGTTTTTAAGCGGCATTTCCTCCATGCCCAGCAACAGTGCATCCCTGTGCGTAAGAAGTCAGGCAGAGGGGGCAGGAGACCTGC
>JAUBOD010000971.1:3616007-3633063 GCA_032353885.1 Nothura maculosa
TGCGTGTGCAGGGGGGTTGGACTAGATGACCTCTGAGGTCCCTTCCAACCCTAAGCATTCTATGATTCTATGAAAAAAAATATGCCACCAGAGTTAGTGTTGAAGTGAATTCTTTCCTGTTTGAAGTCACTTCTTCATATGCTTAGGTTAGATAAATTAAAGCATTTTCAAGTAGATATATTTTGTGCCCTATCCTGCAAAAATGGTAAGTCTTCATACTCCTTTTCTATGCACATAGAAAGGTACAATCCTGTTTTACTGAGAAAGGATACCAAAAAGCAGAAAAGGGCTAAAACATATAGTGGAAAGCACACTTTACTCTTACTATGTCACTCAATTGCAAGTAGGTAAGGGAGTCATAAAAACTGAGGACAGTGAGGCAAAACTCAGAATAAGTGGTGTTGATAATGAGTTTTTCCCTTTTTTTTTTTTTTTTTGTGCTTTACTCCATCTGCCAAACTTGCATATGCAATGACATCACAATACTGAACTTACACTAAATCCATCTTCTGAGGGAAAACTTCGCCTGATATATTTGGTCAATGTATAACTGGATCAGCTCTATCTGTAAACTACAGACATTCAGACAGCCTGTTGCTTCAGTGATATTTTCATGCTAAAATTCATGATTAATTTTTTGTATTTAAAGGCCTATGAAACAGGTATCACAACCAATTAAACTTTTTCTGAAAAAAGCAACCATTATTGATTAACTCAGTTGGCAAGGAAAGAGAGGGAAGGAGGGAAGGGAGGGAGGGAGGGAAAAAAAAAAACCCCAGCCTTTCAGACAAAACCCAAACTACTGTGGTCTAAAGCACTGCTTCTCTTTGAGATGCATAACCATTAAAAATTCTAAGAACAAACAAATAAGCCCCAGTGGTAAAGAGAGGTCAGAGGGGCCCTTAAGGTGTAAAGGATCGGTGGAGGGGAATAGAGAGTTGAAAGGGAAGGAATGAGAAAAGTTCAAAACCATTGATGTAGAAAAGGCACAGGATGTCAAAATTTCTTGATATATGCTTAGGTACATGGGTGAATCTGATGTCGGTTCACTGGAACAAAATTAATATTTCATAATGTTTCTGAAGAGCATATTTTTTAGCAAAGTTTTCTAATCCTGATTTTAAGTTTGGAACTTTCTTTTTTCTTGGTGAATGTTTCTATGTTAATTCAGGAGAACTGGAATTTTAGACTCCAGGGAACAATTAGGGAGTGTGTTTTTACTGGGAGCTAGAGTAACCAGAAGTGAACAAGTGATTGATTGTAATCTTCACCTCGATTAAGGGGTAGATTCTCCTGGTTTCAGATAAAGTTGGAGTTGTAGAAATAATAGACATTATCAATGCTGTGATGAGTTTGTATCAGTTCACATTTTCCAAGTTTAGGAAAGCAGAAATTATAAAACTTCTTAAAGCTGAAATTCTTTATTTAACTCTGTGTTCTTGCCCTTTAGATACAATGATGGAACTAATAATTTTCTTGTAGGTTTTGTCCAATTATGTGGATGTTTTGAGGAACAAAGACAATAGAAATGCAAATCAAAGTCAGAAGTACTCATGAACTTACCTTGGCATTGGTGTTTTAGCAACTTACCAATTACTTGTGACTACCTTCTTGTGTTAAACCCCTTTTATTGGGATTTATTGGTTTGGCAAAAGTAGCCAGACAGCCTTATTGTTTTTTCTTGTTCACTGGTCACACAAAATTGTTTTTCCATGCTGTTTCAGAAAACATATGGAAAAGGAAAGTTGAATTCCTTAGCTGAATGAAGCAGCTGTTTGGTGTTTACTCTTAATCACCTTCATAAGTAGACTTCTTCATTCATCGCTCTTGTCCAAGCTGTCTACTAAAAGGTAATTGGTTTCTTTTTTGTTCAGTCCAAACGTCTAATTTATTATAAAAAATAATAGCAATTAAAGACATTCCCCATACTTTGGCAATGTCTAACATTTAGAAAATTAACATTAAGGAAAATACATTTTTTAATATAAAACACTATAGATTTTAGTCATTGAGTTTGATAGTGTTTTTTGGCTCTATGCCAGTGTCGTAATTAAATAATAAGTTTCCTCAAGACATATGTAGCAGTTCTATTACTGTCATCTCTACTGATGCATAACTCGTTATGTTAAATTCCCTTATATACCCTTAGCATTACTTTAAATTTTAAGAATGTACCAAGGTCGTTTATTATTGTGCATTAGATAGTTAAGCTGGATATATTTTTCTTCCTGTTTTCATGAGCTGAAATGTTACTTCTAAAAAGATTTTTTCAAATATCATCAAAAGTTTCCCTCTATCTGCTTTAACATTTCTCAAAATCTCATTTTGTTCCAGAGTTTGATCAAACTTGATGACTTCTTTATAGTAAGCTCTTACTGTGCTTAGTGCTGTATAACACATCAATCCTCTTTCAAAAACCTCTCCTCTAAACCAGATCTGGACAGTCCAAGTGAACATACTATACAATTGCTTCATCAGTTGCCACTGAATAATAGCATTTCTTTCATTACTTTCAGTTTATAACATAAGAAATGCAAAATGTGTGACTGTTTTCTAGTATTCATTCCATATCCTTCTTTCTGCAAATTGATATGAAGATTTGTTTAAACTGATAGCAGTAACTACCTCTTCTGTGAATAAATTACACTTTCCATTTCTGAAAGGTCCTACTCTTTTCCTCCTTGCTGACCTGTTCTCCATGTACTTTAAAAAAATCTGATTTATCTCAAACCCTCATGCAATCTGCTTTTCATTTTCTACCCTTAATTTTCTTATCATTTTTTGCACTCTCTCTTAACTTCATTCTCTAATCTTCTCAGTACTGCTGTGTAGCTGATGTTTTATGCCTTGTATTTCCTTTTTCCTTACATTTTTTGGACTTTTCAGCTCATCCTCATTGACTTTTTACTCCCTGTATATGTATTGCAAGATTGCACATGTCTATGGGTATGCATTCATTTACCTCTTCACATTTTCAGTTCTTTTTCTTTTTCCTCCAGTTATCAAATTTTTTCTTTAATGTTTTTTATAATGTTAATTTTTCACCTCATATAACACTTTTTCCTAAATGCTTCATATTAAGTATTTTGAATTCTTTAACTGTTTCCCCTTTGATTTTTCTCTCTAGTTTTAAGAAATTTACTTTTTTTTCAGTTCTTTCATGAACAAGCTTTCATGCCTCTAGTTAAATGATAATCTCAGAAATTGTTGTGGTTACTTTTTAATGTATGCGGGAAAAAGATGGGAAACTTTTCCTAGGTCAGGAGCAGGCTTCGTTTTGTATAACAATGATTGCATTGCTAAAGATAAACAAATAAATCCTTTTATATAATCAGGAAGCAGTTATGCTAGTTCTGTGTCAGTTGAGGATTCCACTAAGCTAAAGAATCCTTGGATGTCATATTAAGCCAACTCTGCTGCCTGTTGTTTTCTGCACTGTATTTTTTCCAAAGTTATTGGATATGTTTACTCCTGTTAAAGAAACTACCTCTGAACTGGTAATAAGATGGCAGTGGTGGCTACAGAGGTTAGCTGCCATAGATTTTGAAGCATTTATGATGGCTGGGAGTGATAGATGCTTGTGAGTCAGACTGCATTAGGAGGTATCAGAAGAATACTGGAGGGTTAGGCAGAGATTCCGCAGTGCAATACACAGGTAATAAGTATTTCTAAGGAATGTTCATTTCCTGGAGGGAATAGTGAGGTATATAGTATGATCTTGGGAAAATGATATTTGGAAGGGTTGATTATGGCCAGGATCTTTCAGGCTTTCTGATCTCCAGTAATGTAAAATCATTAGGCTAACAGACTGTGAGTTTAACTGTAAATTAATGGATGTTTCAAACATGCCAAAAATGGAGCTGTAGCCTCTGGTTCTCCCCACTCCCCAAGGTGTCAACTGGTGAGGGATGACCCATGGTGGGATTTGGCTGTAAGTATCTGGGCTGATGGAAGCAGCAGACAGTGGAGTGGTTACATTAAGGATTTCTTGTTTAGGCTTCTGACAGATGAAACACGATCCCAAATCTCCCTCTTGTGTGAGATGCACACTCCGAGTAGATTTTAGCCCTAAGTATTTATCAGATTTTCAGCAAATTGATTTGAGTGCTTTTGAACTGTACAAAATAAATGAGGCTTAAGAGTTCTGGATTAAATTTGTACTTGTATTACATCTGCAAATGGCTTCCGTGTACAAAACCATAATTTTACAGGTGGTTAATCTGTAACATGGGCCAAGATTTTATTGCATAAAAATTAAAATGGAGAGATATCAAATACTGAAACAGATGTCATACTTGAATTATAGCTAGCTTTAAAAAAAAATGTTGAGCGGATCTATTTCCAATTTAACATTGTTTCAGACATTTATTAACATCAAAAAGGCATACGAGTTATGTAGTATCAGTAGGACTCTCCACCTGAGAGAAATACTGAGCAATCAAGTATAAAACATTAACTTTACATGAAAATATATACCTAAACTAAGTTGGTAGTGTGATACTCTCTCTGATACACTGCATTGGCTGAGGGGAGGAAGAATAGAAAATGAGGAAGGGAACCAAGTGGACCCCTTAGTGCCAAGCAGCACAAATTGGAGTTAAGATGAGTAAGAAGAATCCAAGAGCTATTAATCGAAGCTCAGCACCTCTAGGGATAAATGATTCTTATGCCTGAAATAGATTTAACTCTCCCCAAACAGTAATCTCACTCCTGAACAGGAAATGAAAATAAAAGCAAGCTACCTACCAGGCAAGAGCAGCTTCTACCTTCTGAATACTGCAGTTGCTCGAGAGCTGCTAAATGTGGGAGTCCTCTACAACTATAGAAATTTGAATGCCTGCATAATGATCTTTAATATACAGAGAGTATACACTCTTTTTTTCCCTGCGTTGCCACTCTATTATTAGCATGCCATTTGTGTTTTTTAGTGTGTGCTGTACTAATGTGAACTGCAATACCTATTTCTTTTCATATATAAACTTCTGCCAATTGAAGATAGCTAAGAATCATTGTTCCTATTTTAAATGGAAAAATATCTTACAAGATGCTATTCCAAATTTCTGCTGATGTCTTATTTTTTAAATAAAGAATGTTAAATATATCACTACCAACTTCAAATTTAACTTGTTATTATGCAGTTTTCAAATAATCTTCATTTTGCTAACATGGCTCCCTCTTATTTTCTGATTTAAGCAAGTCTAAACACATATAAAAGATGCAGTGCTCATGGTGGAGCTTTTTGAGAAGTTCTTGAGTTAGGAAAACAGTAGCTTTTATCCAAAGGGAGTGGGGTTAGCTAAATGCTGAGGCATTTGGTAAGTTTGGTCCTGAAAGAATATCTTTATTTCGCTGCTAAATGGGGCAAGGAGAATGCATGGCTTTACTACTACAATTTTCTTTTACTCTAGAGTTCCTTTTTGGAAGGCTTCTGTGACCTTTCCTAAAAAATCTGAGTTCATGTTTGGCTGTAATTCATATTCCAGACGTCTTTTCCTGATCGCTCTGTTTCCTCTGCAATTTCTAGGGTTTGGATAAATCTGTCTGCAGAAGAATGAATGGCAAAACTTTGCCTTCACTAAGGTCAGGATTTCATCTTTCAGTTCATGTTTGCTAAACCAGTTCAGGTGTAGCTTCCTAGCTAGAGCTGTCATACCATTTGGTCTCATGATGCTTCCTCTTTTATTTTCTTGCTGATATTCTCCTGAATGTGTAAAATGATTTACTCATTCATTCAATTATCCATATAGTAAGATAAACTGTTATTCAGCCAGAATTACAGTTCCTGAATTTCTCTGAGTGTTTTAGAATGGCTGTCAGGCCAGTGGACTCAAGGAAAGTTTCTTTGTGGTGGTAGGCAAGTGCCTAATGAACATCAGAAACAGAACTAATTTATACTGAATTGTCTTTAAAATCAAGAGCTTGTCAATTTTAATGCTTGTTTTCAATCATCCATGTATCTTAGTCTGTAGCAAAATGACTTAACTTCATCTTTCGTTTACTGTCTCTGGACTTCAGCTATGTTTCCTGTTTTTATGTTCTGGGAATGATCATACAATGGTAGAGAAACACATTTTGTTTTCATTCTATTCCTTGCCTAGTATCTTTTAAGATTGTTAGTGTTGTGTTAGTGTCTTTTTTGTTATTATTATTTTTCTGTTTTCAATATATTGACTTGTATATATTCACATATTTATTTTCATGTGAAGTCTTTCTCATACTGTAGTGGAAGAGGGTTTTTTTAGACCATTGTGTGAGGGCCACTGTAAAAAATTTTTCAAAATCAATTTGACAGGATCTGCCTTGTCCATAGCCTGCTTACCACTCTTGAAATATTTCTTTAAGGATTTGAAACCATTCCTTAGGCATATGAGTTTCTAATATGACTATTGCATAACCAAATGCCTGGAATATTTATAGAGAGGGCATCTTCCTACAGAACTTGCACATGTGAATATTCCTTTGTTGTCTCATACAGAATTTATAAAATTAGTTACTAATCATACTAGTCGTAGTATTGTGCCAGTAAAGCCAAGGACAATTTACTAATAGTACCAGTTTATGACTCTGAATGTGTAGCTCTGGTCTGACCTTGCACTCATTGGAATATGTGGGAGAATTTTTACAGCAGAATTCAGAGGTATATGATGTCCTATATGAAGTACTGGATTGTCATGTTAGGTTAAAAGCCCAGAAAAGAAGTAATTTTAATGTGTAAAATATATTGCTTCTTAATAATACTGTGATATAAGCATTGCTATTTTTAATAAACACAGCAATTGAACTTTTTGAGCACAAAGCCTCATGTATAAATGACTATTAAATTACAAAGAAGTGAAACCATTTCTGGACACAGTAAAGACAGAAAATGAAATAGCAAAGGCTACTGGAGAGAGTGCGGCAAGCTCTTCGAGTATGCATTAGGAGTCCAGCATTTTCCTGGGCAGTCTGTTATGAGAAGTAGTGTGCTTACAATAATTAGTATACTGAACAACTCAGAGATGATTGTAGACACAGCTGTTGTTGTTTAAGGTAGCAGACACATCAATGGCAAGGCAGTAGGTATTGATTTGTGCAGTGACATCCTTCTAGCTATGTCATCTGAGTGAAAGAAGCCCCCAAATTAACCAATAATAAAGTGTTAGAAGTTGTAGTAGCTGCCTCCTGGGACTTGTTCCAGTTGAGGATAGATATCCTTCCTTTCCCCACAGCCATCAATCCTCCTTGAAGGACAATGTGCAGGTCTAAATTGGTCAAAAACAGAAAGTGAAGTCCAAAAGGGCAAAGTAGCAGATTGCTGAATTTTATATATCAAAATTTTCTTCAGAGTATTCTGAATTCTGATCTACCCCTAAATATCCACTGTTTAAAAATCTTGTTATAAAAGTGAATAAGTTTTTTTCTTTCTATATTTGAATACAGAGGATTTAAATGTATAGTCCAATTTCCATCAAAATCAGATGTCAGAAATTGTTAGTTATATCAACTTGATTTTTTTACTGTTCTGATTGTACAGTCCATTTTTGTCATGGGCCACTGGCTATATAGTACATCAGCTGACTGTATGTAATAAAGGGTAGCAAGCCTGGACATTGTTGATGCTGGAGCAGTAAAAAGCAGTGACCATAAATACTTAATCCACATGAGCATCACTGAGAAAGTCTGTATTTAAGTAAAAATCATATGATATATAAATATTAATCAAAGGACTTATGTTCTAATTTGGATTTAAACCATCTCATACTATTATGGGATTTCTGTTTGTTTAGTAATATAAAACCTGCTTGTAATCAAACTTTTTACAGTTATTGAATTACCTTTTTAAAAAGGTAATATATTTTATGAAATATTATATGACTGCATTCACCTCTTTCTGCTTTCCAGCAGATGGACTAAAAAATGTTATTGATACATAAACTAAGCTTTAAGTAAGATTTCAATTAAATTTGAAAAGGTAGATTTGTATTGCTGCACTTAGATTCAAGAGACCCTTATAGACTAAGCTTAAATTTACAAAGAGAAAGTATCTTTTTGTATTTCAGTATATGTTTTTGTTCTTAACCAGTATGTTTCAAAGGAATATAGACTGAAAATACATGCATGCAAATATGTATGAAGTAAAACACATCCCCGACAAGTATCTACCATTGTCTAATAATTGCTTGTTTAAGTTAACTCTTTCCTGTAAATATTCACTCCACAGAACGAAAAATATTATTTAGTTTCTTTTATTTTTCTTTTGAAGTTAAATATGTCTGGTCCGTAGTACTTGATGTCAGGTATGAATAATCCTGAACAGGAGAAAGAGTTAAACAAATCTTTTATATTTATTAAAAAAAGATGAAGCTCTTACAACACATAAAGAGGTATGTAATCTTAGATTACTTCTAACTCTGCTGCAATCAAGGTATTCTCTGAGTAAAACCATGTTTTATGTCTTAAGAATTTTAGTAAATGCAACTGGTACCTATTAACACAGTATAAAAATTTAAAGAAATGCAACTGCCAAATATGATCAATTCTTTACTGACATGGTATTCATTTCTAAATTATGGAAAAAAGCTGAGAAAGATTTTCTGTAGGCTTTGTTTTCTGTGGATCTATTTTTTATTTTATTTATTTATTTATTGAAAAATGTGACCCATCCTTTGAAGCTGTTGTGTAAAACTTCTGTGAAATTATGAAGAGAGTTTAGGATTCCAGAATTGGAATCTTATTGCTCTCTTCAATGAGTTTAAAGTTTTATTGCTATCTAACATTCTGTAGCTTGAATCTTAGACCAAATTTTACTAGTTAATATAGAGTTATATCTCTGTTATATAAGAAGTCCAGCATCTGACTCAATCTTTTGACTGACTCAGTTTATGTTAAGGTTTAATTTAATCAATGTCAAGTTCTTTCAGAAACATAGAGAAATATCAGAAAAAATATTTCCAAATATTTTGGAAAATATTTCCAAATGTTCCAAATATTTCAGAGCTCAAGGATGTTGGTCAGTTTTGAGGTGAAGTTGTGTTTCTGTAGCTAGTAAGATTGGTGGGGTAGATTGGGACCTGACAGATGACTGGTTGCCTTAGAAGATGACTTAACTATTGTTTTTAACTGACTTTGCCACCATTTCTTCATATTGCTTTGCAAAAGTTCGCTTGGGATGCCAGTAGATAGTCTTATTGAAGTGGACTAATACAGTCCACTTTATTACAATGGAAGTAGCTAAAGTAACTGGCTACAGGATATGCTTGCTTTTGCAAGTTGAGAATATGGATGAAGTTAGCTGCAACTGCTGATATAAAGAAGAAAGGAACGAAAGGAATGGCTACTTGAGACTTTCTTGGCCATCGGGCATAAAAGGAAAAAAAAATCTAAAGATAGAATATGATTCCTCTTAAGAAGCTGATAAATTTGAGCTTTTGGTTTTCCTTTGACTGATTTTTTCCTGTGTGTGTGAAAATAAGATTTTTTTTTTATTTTTGGAAGTATTTTATTTACTTTTGTTATTCAGGGCTGCTTTTATTTTTGTACATAAGCTATACATATCAAAAATGTGATACTATTATGTGAAAGCATTTTAAAAAGTGCAAAATACAATTACGACTGCACTTAAACCTTTTCTTAGTGATTTGTGCATCCCAGTAAGGTATTTGTCTTGAAACTGCTCTTGTTATAATGAAGTATGCAACTGATTATATGCAGAATAAAAATTACCTTGCACACAGTTTTAAAATTGCTTTCTGTTTCATTCCATGACCTGTTGCATGTAGAAAGCGGAATCCATAGGCCTGCAGTGGATGAAGCTAATATTGTCTGTGTCTTTCACTGCTGGCTGTTACAAAAATCAATACAAAAAACTTATGAGAGCTCTCAGGACCCAATTCAATAGAAAATATGTCCCATTTCTACAGCTTTTGCAACATTGTTTGAGCTTCCAGGGCATGAAGGTCTGGACATACTTTTTATTGAATCAAGTCCTCAGTAATGTCTTCATATATTTTTAAAGAAAACTCAGAAGTTACACAATGAAATAAACAGTGAGAATCTCACAAGTCGATGGTTAGACTAGAAAGCTTGAATTAGGATGTGAATACTGAAATCTGTTTGGCTGGCAGGATATTTTTTCTGAAAAAAAAAATTATTTCTAATATAAGATTTGCTATATCTGCTTGTATCAGCTTCAGAGGATACAAGCATAGTGCCTTTGGCACTGCCTAAATTTTAAAATGCCTAACCCCTTATAGACTATCAATAGATACTTATTTCAGTAACAATTTTTGCCGTTAAAACATGTATCCTATTAACTTTGCCAAAGCATGTCCCTCTTTTTCTTTTTTTCTCCTGTTCAAGATATTCTTTAAGTATTTTTAAAATATTTTTAGTCTATTATCTTTTAAAAAGTATGATTTATGCCAGTTTCATATCCCGAATGAAGTGTCTACGAGGTGTCTATACGCAGACTGAGAGAAAGCAGTTGGCTCATAATTAGCATAAGATGAAAGTGAAACTGCTAGGCAGAGATTCAAGGAAAACAGCTGAAGACACCAAACATTCAGCTAGAGTAAACTTTAGTTTCCTTTGATTGCCTTTTATACACAACTTATTTGGGAAACAATATTTTGTGGAAAATTCTCCTGCATGCTTATCTGCATGGTGTGAGGTAAACTTTCATATAATCGTTGGAATAATTGTGGTTGGAAGATCATCAAGACCAATCTTAAAATTCCCTTGTATCAATTTTAATGGATGGGAAGGGATAATAATAACTTCAAAGATCTCTTTTTTGACAAACAGATGGAAATTGGTGGTGAGTTGGGTCATAACCATGACTGATGTGAAAGAATTCTGACTGTGATTTGCTGATGTGAAATCTGGTGGCTATGTTAAAATAATTGTAAATTTGTTTTGCCTTTTCAGTAGTCAAGCAGAAGGAGCCTTTGTCTGTCTGATGGGATGACTTTAGACAGGCTGGGAATCCCAATTTTATCACTATTCATCATGAAAGCTCCACTTTCTGGCTGCTAGGAAGCTTGATTAGGTCATATGGTGACGCAAAGCAAGTACATTTCAGCTTCAAGAGCTAAAGTGATTTGTTGTCTTGTTCTAGCTTGATTTTAATAGTATTACCAGGCCTGTCAATAATAATATATATTTGAGGATGGTACCTCAGGGATAGATTTTTTTTTGGAACACTCGTATTTATCCTTTACAGTGAAAAGATAAAGTTTTGTTCATTTAAATATATTGCAAAATCACAAAAAAAAATGAAGCAATGTCTTTATAATCTCCCACATACACATTTTTTTTTTCATCTGTTCAGATCAGTCTCCATTATTCTTTCTCAGGACCATTATCTCCAGAGCTTGTCCTGTCTCTTCCTCTATTCCTTGTTTCTTCTGTTTGTCTCTGACCTAGCACAAAATATCAGGATTTTATATTTCCTCTGTCAGTCCCCAGAAAATCTTTGCAAATATTCTAGGACTACTGAAGTCTATATTCTGGATTTTAATTTTTTTAATCTTTTACTAAGTAAAAGAGAATTTATTTTTTACATTTTAGCTTAACTTAAAAGATGACCATTACTTTCTGTTGGGCAGTAAGTAGTAACCTGTAATACATTATAAAATATGTGAATGTATATAAAATGGAAGAATTTCTTAAGCATTAGTGATATGTTTAGAATAGAATCTTTCAAAAAGAGGTAGATTAAACACTTTGTTATAAATTTAAATTTTTAGGCACATTTTTGTAATGTTTATTTTAAAGTTATTCAGCTAAATTTTATGTGACTGTTTCAACCACGGGATTGCTTGTGAACTGATTTGGAGGATTATCATAGAGAGTATGAGAAACTTGAGCTCTTTTGATTGGTTACATATGCCATAGGCCTTGTTTGTGTTAACAGACTGTATGAAAAAAAAATTTTAGGACAATCTTTTGGCTTCCAGTACCATTCATAATCAATTTAAATATCATATTCAAAGGCAAACATAATGAATATAGTTTTGAAAACATTAACTGTTATTTTGATTTTTTTTGTTTAAAAAAACCCTTTCAATACAAGCTTTAATAGAAATCTTTCATTAAGTAGACTGTAACATTTTTGATATACATATATTTCCCTTTTTCAGTACTTAGATACAAATCACTTGTATTTTAAACAATGATTTTAAGAAGAAATATGTTGTTATTTTCTGTTGTAGAAATGTTTATAAATTTTAGTAGTAAAAAAATCATTTTACTAAAATAGGCATACTAATAAGGGAGAGGCACAGAGTGCACCCTGAGGAAGTTTGCAGATGATAACCAAGCTAGGTGGAGTGGCTGAAACTGCAGAAGGCTGTGCTGCCATTCAGATGGACCTGGACAGGCTGGAGAGTTGTCTCAATGGGATCCTGGCCTGTATCATGAGGATGTTGCCAGCAGGTCAAGGGAGCTGATCCTGTCCCTCTGCTCAGCTCTGGGGAGGCCACACCTGGAGTATTGCAGTTCTGGGCTCCCCCGTGTAAGAGGGATGTGGAGCTTCTAGAGAGGGTCCAGTGGAGGGCAGCCAAGATGATTATGGGACTGGAACATCTCTTGTATCAGGAGAGATTGAGTGAGTTGGGCCTGTTTAGCCTGCAAAATATTGCCTATTTTTGCACACGGTAAAAATCCTTTTTGTATTAGTTTTAATTGTTCAATATCTGGAATATTTAAAAAAGAAAAGGTGAAAATCAACAGCTAAATAGGCATACATTTAGGAAGCTATGTAGCTACACTTCAGTAGGCATTTTGTTTGAACATACATTTCATTATAATTATTCAAACGCATTCTACCTTTTAAAGATATGTTTTATGAATATCTGTATTGAATATTATTAGATCATTTTGTTAATATGTAAGGAGTTATCACATTTTCAGGGTAATTTTTATACAATAAAATTGGATAAGAGTATTGTCACATGCTATAGACACTAATGAAATGTATGTTTTATTTCATCTGGTAATACCAGGAAATACCATTCAACAAATACACTGGTGTGCTGACAAAATCTATTATTTCCCCCATAGCTTGCAGATAGTTTATTATTATTGAAAGAGATTATATTTTAACTAATTATGCACATATTTGGGGGGGCAACAATGATGGCTGTCAGGTATATTCACCTAAAAAGTGGAAAGATAGGGTGCTGTATAGATCACTTAATTTGTGCTCCTAACCTATAGAAAAAAAGATAAACTTCTACCACAGGAAGTTCAGAGATGTCTGCCAGCTTACATTCCAATGTATTCCCACTTACACTCAGAAAATAAAATGCAAAATGAAATTTCTTATGTTCGGTTTTCTTTGTGCTCAATGTTTTCCTTTACCTTGCCCCTTCTTGCAGATGTACAGACGGATTTAAAATTAACCAGCTCACATGCTTTTTTTTTTTCCTTTTACTTTTTTTTAAGGTCCATATATTGATATATAGTTGAGGATTGTTAGTAATCAGGATGCTATCACTGCAAAGCAGTGTCTTGGAGAAAGACAGACTCTCTACAGAACAGGAAGCAAAAAAAAACCCAAAAAACAAACATAAAGCTGCCAAGATTTCTATCCTGTTAATGTTAGAACCTATTATCATCATTGAAAGTCATTTTGGTTAATGTTATAGATTTGCTTTGCATCACCTTCTGGGAAGTCTGCAATCATATTCCTTGTTTTCTGCTGTAGTAACTTAACATTAAATCTATTCAGCAAGTGATACACTTGCCTGTGAAGGTGTGCACATATTTTCCATTAGAATTAGCCATGTTCAGGAATAGAAAAGGAGCAAATAAAGTGTGCAAAACTTAAAGCATCTTTTTTTTTTTCCACAAAGACTAACTGTTCTACAAGCAGGTCACAAATTCTTTCTTAAAACAATGCAAGATTGAAGTCAAAGAGAGACTCTCCCAGACTTCATCTTCAGAAAAAAAGACATCTAACAGAAAGAATCTTCAAGAATTTGGCAGAATTCCTGAAGATGGGGAAATCTCCCATCTACAGAATACATATCCTGTATTTTCTAGTAAGTGAGGGAAGTGAAAGACAAAAAATACCATGGACCAAAAATGAAAAAAAAAAGTAGAAAATAGTATTATTTTCTACATAAATATGATTTATTTTCTAGATTGATACCTAAGCATCTTGAAAATATTTAACAGCCTGACAAAGACTTTTTGTTAGAGGCTTAGAAATTCTTATTCAAGCAACAAAACAGACGACAATCCATCTTTTTTTTTTAATGATATTAAATCATATATTGTTCTTTCCTACCATGTTGCAGCAGGAATATTCAGACTTCTTGGAGTAAAAGAAAATTAAGTGAATTCCTTTACTTCAGGAATTCTTGACAAAACTCAGTAATGAGATTTTTGCCCAATTTAAAATATGTCTGATTGCTAGTTTGCAGTTTTCACTAGAAGATTCACTAGTGAAATGTCTCCAGTTCCCTTGGAAGTTCTTCTTACTCCAAATATGCAGATTACTAATAGTTGTGGATTATTAAAGGAATAAAATTTACTTTACATTTCTAGATGAATACATATTCAAAAATGGGGGAAAGGAACAAGTAAAGAAAGATACTTTGTTTTCGATTTTATCTCAGTGGTTTTGCACATCGCTCTTTTCTCTTGTGTGCTGACTTGAAGTAGAGACTAACTGAATCAAAAAACGCAGGTTGTAAAACACCCAATTTTACTTAACAGGAAGAAAAGTGATAGCAAATATAAGTAATCTGAGCAGGTTTGGAGGGTTTAGTCAGCATGTTTTAAGGAAGACTGAGGTGAAATATGTTGGATTTGACATGTCATTGGGATGACTCATTCTGCTCAGACATATCATGTTTCAGTTTGCATAATGTGACATACTGTTGTAATCAGATGAACTGTCAAAACAAGATGTCAAATGTGTGAAATTAAAATGAAGCAAAGTTTTGGAAAAGTTCTCAAAACTGACTATTTGTTATTACTTAATTATATATTTTACTCCATTTTGGAAATCAGGTGCTTCTATAATAGTACATATTAAGGCTTGTGTTTAGAATGCTTTTCCTTAGTTTAACTATATCACAGACAATATTTACATGGTCAGCTAACCCAAAAACACTCTCTCAAAGTCAATATATTTTTTCCACAACAGTAAGACATAAAAAAGGAAAGGCTTTTCTGTTCTACAATTCCCCATTCTGGCCCATGTAGACTATAAAGAAGTAATACTCTAATCTGAGTTTTGCTAATGTCTCAAAAGAAGTCCAAAGACCCAAGACTT
This sequence comes from Nothura maculosa, assembly GCA_032353885.1. Lineage (NCBI taxonomy): Eukaryota > Metazoa > Chordata > Aves > Tinamiformes > Tinamidae > Nothura > Nothura maculosa. The sequence continues at coordinate 3,631,273 of JAUBOD010000971.1, forward strand.
CTATAGAATAACTGCAACTTTGCAAAAGTACTTTAAGTCTCAGCCACCTCTAAAACCCTCATAAGCACCAGAAGTTGCTGCGTACACTTTCGGCCACATTATAAAGTCCAACTGATATGCTACTTCCATAGTCACTATCGTCTTCATTAAGAACAATCAGACTGATCTCAAACGGGTCACTATCTAGATATGACTATCTGAAGCCTTTCTTTCTCCCTAGCAGCTGTATTGGGTTGAAGTTGAAAAGCTTTTTACAAAATTTTCTAAATTCATGACACATACTACTTTGAGGGGAACACGTACATTCTGCAGAAAAAGTAGAGAAAAAGCTACACTATTCTAAAATTCTGACACTCCTGCAAGAAAAGACTCTCTCCCTAAGGAGTCTCAGCTACATGAAATATAATACAAGATGCCCCATATCTCAGGGTTGCAGAGGCTTTGAACATACGAAAACGTTAGTCTATTGTCATTCATGTCCATGTTGAGACTGGTTTCCTGACAGAGCAGTTCCTGTGGCTCACTGGCACGGGATATACTACTGTAGTTGAAGATCTGGCTGAGAATACTATCTTGCTTTTACTGAATACAAGGGGGGAAAAAAAGGTCAATATTATGCATACTACCATCTAAATTCAGACCTGATTTTAGAATACTAGTTTATAATACCTAGGTGTTATATTCTCAGGAGATTATATAATAGAGTTTTAAGAAAAAAGTAAATCCCAGCATATATACAAGTTAAAACATTTCGAAGCATTTTAGCTTGAATCATTTTAACACATCATGCTAGAGAGGGAAGAAAAAAAAAGAATGTTAAATTTGAGTTCACTACTGAACTATAAAACAATTCCCATGCCAAAATCAAAAAAAAAGTAGATAAACTAACAAAATCAAGAAATACTTACTATAGTTCAAATCCTGCCTTAAGCATTGCACACAGTAATAATCATGACAACATCTAGTCCAATAATACAAAATCAATATAAGGCATTGAACTACAATCCGAGTAGAATCTAGAATGTCATTTGGTTGATTATTAATTAAATTGACACCTGCTGAACTAAATACAAATACAAACTTTATTTTACATGGAAAAATAAAGTTATTTCATAACTGTTTTACAAAACAAGGAGAAAACTTGTTTACGATTGTGATAACATAGAATCTCAACAGTTTTAAATACTACACTTCTATATATTTGAAGAAAAGAAAAAATTGATACATAAATTGATCAAATATAGTTTTTTATATAGTCTTTAATTCTCATGATCTTGGCATTCGTAATATAATTATACTAAAATCTCTGTTTTATCTCCTGTGTACTAAGAAATAATTGCTTAATATTAATCATAGAATCATAGAATGCTTAAGGTTGGAAGGGACCTTTGAAGTCATCTAGTCCAATCCTCCTGCACACGCAGGGTCACCTAGACCACATGGCTCAGGGCTGCATCCAAGCGAGTTTTAAAGATCTCCAAAGAAGGAGACTGCACAATCTCTCTGGGCAGCCTGTTCAGTGCTCTGTCACCCTCACAGTCAAGAAATGCTTCTTGAAGTTCCTGTGGAACTTTCGATGCTTCAGTTTGAAGTAATTTCCTCTAATCCTATCACTGTCCACCACTAAAAAGGGGCCAACCCCATCCTCCTCACTGCCTCCCTTGAGGTATTTATAAATACTGATCAGGTCTTCCCTCAACCTTCTCTTCTCCAGGCCCAGCTCCCTCAACTTCTGCTCATAGGGCAGATGTTCCAGGCCCCTGATCATCCTGGTAGCCCTGCGCTGGACTC
>JAUBOD010000971.1:3640580-3651575 GCA_032353885.1 Nothura maculosa
TCTGGTAATACCAGGAAATACCATTCAACAAATACACTGGTGTGCTGACAAAATCTATTATTTCCCCCATAGCTTGCTGATAGTTTGTTATTATTGAAAGAGATTATATTTTAACTAATTATGCACATATTTGGGGGGGCGTTTGAATAATTATAACTTTACTGGAAAAAATGCGGTATTTATTATATCATCTGCATATCCTATTATATTTAAAAATTTAATTTGGTATATATGGTTATTTACTGCAGCTTCATGCAGATCTTTTCTCCTTTGCTTTTTAATTAGGGAAGATTCAGGAATTTTTGTCCTCTTCATTGCATTGCCCTTTTTTTTTTCCAGAGATGTGGGATAGGAGGACAGAGGCATAAACATGTTTTCTGATTTCTTTTTTTAAAATTGTATTTTTACATGGGTAGATTTGCTAGCCAACAGCCATATTTCAGTTTGTCACCAGCATTCCTTTCAAATGGAAGCACTTTATAAAACAAGTGAAATCACAATACCCAATCATTCAGAAATATTGGGCTACTTCAAATTTTTATAAGCTCTTAAATTTAGAGGTGATCAGGGTTCTGAGCTTGCAGTGCATAGAATAATTTAAAATTATTGGAGCACTTCACATATTTTTAAAACCACTTCAGCTAGGAAATGATGAGGTTCTAGAAATATGTGGCATATAAGGGTGTAAAATTATCAGAGAGCTTAAATGCTTCAGTGTGAAAGTGATCAAGGTTATTTGCTTGCACATTGCAAAGCAATTGAAAATTACTGGAGTGCTTCAAGAGGTTCATGTTTTTAGAAGAGTTTTAGTCTTTCCCGCTCAAATACTCTTTAAAACTGTGAATGTCTCCAATATTTTATAATGTTAAATACATACGTGTTATGCTGCTTTTCATGATTCTGAGTTGCTATTTTATATTTTATTTAGTTTCAAATATTTAACTTTGGAACTTTTGAAAGAGAAATAAGAGAATTCTATTTAAATCCTTTACTTTCAGACAAAAAGAGGCTTTGCAGAATTTAACTGTGCTATTGCTTCTGAAGAAAACAGTTCAAAAATAGTTTCAATAACATTAAAATTGAAAGCTGATATCTGAATTCATGCGCAAATATATTTATAGGACACTGCCTACAGAAAATCTATGCAATTAACATTTTTACAAGGGATGATCTCTTTGGATTAGATATTTTAAGGTATTCAATACTGCTTTTAATATTATTTTTTTATTTTATGTTACCTTTAAAGTATTGATTTTTTTCTTACTCCTTTTGTATGCCCTTCTTTATCTTCTATTCCTTGCTCTATTCAATTCACACACTGCACAAACCACAGGTATATCATAATTCATTCTCTCACAGCTCATTCTCAGTGCTATGTTTTGGTAGAACTCACAATGGGTAGATTTTTTAGCTGGATTTATCATCCACACAAGAGAATCGTAATAGTTCCTTATTTTAAGAAGGGAAGAAAAAAAAAAGAGCCTATAAAGTGCATCACTCAGCAATGCATTGTTTCTGTATATTGAATTTATGACTCTAAGAAGGAAATCACTTGTGTTATACAGGTATTCTGTAGTGTGCATTTAAAAATTTAATTCAGTCCCTACTGTGCTATTTGTTTTACTTAACTGTTTTCATGAACTTTGCTTATTTCAGGTTCATATTTCCTTACCTTATCTCTATTACAAACTATTCCCTTCAACTATTTCCCTTTTCCAAAAATGCAAGAAAAAAGATCTATGCAGCCTGTCTTTTTCATTTTCTTTTTTAGACCTAATTATACTTGTGGTCATAAATGGTTACAACCAAAAATTATATATGTTTGTATTAATCTCAGTGTCAATTAATTCAGTTCACATATGTGAACTGAAACGGTAATAAAGAGTATTTTCTAAAAAGTTCTTTATTTAGTTAGGGTTTTACAATGTCTGTGTAGAGGATTACTTTTTTAAATAAATGGTGCAATCATTGCCTTGGGAAAAGGCAACTAGAAAAGATCCTCTTTTTTTAAGATCAAAAAGGATGTATTGCATTGTTTAAGATAAAATTCCATTCATTTTCATGCACTTCTTGTGAGAAATTCGTAAAACAGCATAATTCCTAGGAACTGATATTATTTGATCATTTCAATTCTATTTTTGGAAACTTTATGTATTGTGCCTGTTATAGTTAATCTGTGGCAATTTTGAAGTAGAAATTGCAATAAAAAAAGTGCATACTTTGTAGAATATATTTAGAATTTGAAAAGTATAATTTTGTATAAACTTTGTGCTTGCTGTCATGAACAGCACCCTCTAACCTTTATGACACATGGAAGGTTAAAATAAATGATGTTTTCTTAGGAAATCATACTAATATTGGCTACAGATATATCCATATCAATTATTAAAACACTATTAAAATAATATGTTCTCAAATTTGTAAGATAAGATGGCTATTACCATTATGATTGCTGGGATAAATAAGAAAGATATTTATGGACACTGAAGGATTGAAATATGTAAACATTAATAGAGAAATTGTTTACGATGTTAACATCTATCAGAGACAGAACTTTCTGTATGTCGAAATAAATCACCTCTTACTGTGCAAGTGCCTGGCCTCTATTTTTCAGCTCAGCATTTTCAAATATTAAATGTGAGCATGAAGGAAAAACAAAACAAAATAAAAAATTATTTGTACCTGTTGTTCCTTTTAATCAAACTGATTTAAAACAAAGGAAAATGTAAGCTGTAAGCAGAGAGAATAACACCTCTCCCATCGACATTTCTCTTGCATGTTCTGGTGAGAGTGGGAAGAGGAATTTAAGTTCTAAGAAATATTTTTCTCTGGAAAAGTTAATATGTTAAATATATTTAAAGGAGATGTTGATATTGTCCCTTTCTTCTCTATTACTGTTCTTTTTTCATAACAGATATAGACTGCCATGTATGCTCTGTGCACAGTGAATACTGCGCTACGGATGAAGCAGGTCAGAAGAGTGAAGGGGATTCAAAGTGGCTACTAAAGTGAAGGGGGAGAAACCTGCCAGCACGATTCAGCCCAGACCAGCTAAATTCTCATTGCAGGGGCTAGCAGAGAATTTGAGAGAAATATCACTTGGGAGAAGCATCTCTCTCATTCCACCTTCTCTTGTTTTTTACTCTTTATATAAGCCATTACTGCCGTCTACTATCATAGTAAGGATGCTGCTTAAGGTATACTTTTGATCTCAGTGAGAGTGGTCATTTTCAGGTGGTACTTACCAGAAAAATTAATGGTGTTATCATCGGTGCCTAAGGCTACTTATTAGCACTCTCTAATAACTTTAAACATCTCATAAATGTGCTCCTGAAAACAATCTCAATTTCCCATAAGGTGGGCATGTAATTCTTTAATTTTCATATGCATATCAACATGTTTAAATTCTGTAGCCCCATTACTTTTTGTGCTTTCACAATCTTTTTGTTATACTGATAAATCTAAAAACTTCTTGGAAGGCCTGTAACAATTCTAGTAAAGGAAAAAATGGAAGTATTCAGTAGAGTCCATATGACCTACTTTTCAGCAAACTACATATATATAGATACTATTAATAATGTTTATATTAAGCTTTTCAGTTAACATGGTAGTTGTGTAAATTAGATTTATGTGAAAAAAAGGGTAAATATTTGTCTAATTCTTCCCATAAGAGCACAAGTCATGTGTGTATTAGAGTTTTCAGTTTGGGCATTTTAGGGGTTCTGCTTTTTGTTTCTTGTTTTTATTTTTGCTTTATTTGTCCATTGTTTTGTTTTATTAGTTTGTTTTAATCAAGAATAGGCCAAAAATGCTGTTTTTTTTTTAAATGTGAACTAAATTAGAATTTTTCACTTATGAAAGATTGGAAGAAATCATTTCATTTTACTGCTGTGAATCATCTAGGAGAATGCAACCCACATCTGTGTAAACTACTGCATGTTATTGTATTAAGAAATAAAAAAAAGAATTTAACCATAATGTCTTAATACATATATATGGAAAATTTTCCTGTTCTTTAAACAGAAAAACATTGCTTGTTAAATAATTAGAGAACAATTATTCTCATTAACTTTAGAAAAGGCAATGACCTCTTTCTGCAAAGAAAAGAGGTTGGATTCTTTCAACCAATGTTGTATGTCCTTATTAATTTTCACAGAAAAAAAATACCTACCCGTTTACTTTAAGTAAAACTTACAGAATCGATCGTTCTTCATGTTTCTTTGAATGTAAGAAAGACCATTTATTCATTCTTAAACGTTTGGTACACCTACAGGAGTGTTCAGATTACTTAATAATAATAATTAAAGAAAATATTTATCCACTTTCATCCCTTTTATAGCATGGTTTCATATGGAAGGGAGGCTTCTGTAGTGATTCTCAATCAGTTCCATTCCAGAAGATGGCCACAGAACTTAAGCATTTTACATTGTATGGCAAATATAACTGCTCACCCACCCATAACTTTTGACATGCCACAGCATTGCTCATGCCTATGGGGGTAATAGGAGATCACGTATGGGGAAGCTCTGGGTTTATGGCCTGTAAGGGTCCCAAGGTCTGGCTACCTTGGGAATCTGGTAAGAAACCAGACATCCTTAAGTCCCCTGATCATACTGTTAGTTCTATTACCACTTATATAACTGTAAAGAGATGCAGTGGCATCCAGCTGCACACATTCCAGGAGTACAGGACTCACAATATTGGTGAGGCTGGGAAGTACTGGAGCTTTACGATTTTCTATATCTCTGTGTAAACTACGAGTACACCAGCCAGCAACCTTGCAGGACTCTATATAGGACCTGGGAAAGCTGCCAGCTGGCACTTCTTGCTTAAAAAGCTTGGCCAATTGGCTGTTCCTAGATTATTCACACAGGGACAGTGCTGATAATGATTCTGCTAATTGTAAAAGTAAAACACTGGTCTCACACTTCCCAGCATAACCTGCAAACCCTTGGAGAGTGGGAGATGTGGACAACTTGCCAGTTGGCCTTTCAATTGTGTGGCTGATGGCCAGCTGCTGTTGTTAGCTAATCCCACAGGAATACTAAACTGAATTGTAATCCTTCGTCCGACATTTGCCTTCATAAATATTGCTGTTTCTCCTGAACATCAGTTCAGAGAAGTGGAAACTGGGCAAGCCATATATGCAGAGCTGCAAGTTTTGCAGGAACATTTTCTGACTCAAACAATTCCATTATTTCCCTACCTATTTTCCTAGTACTTAGTGGATACTAACTTAAAACAGATATTGAATTACACTCTTAATTTAAATGAAGATGTTTATTATCAAAGGTATTAAGCTATCAATGTTATTTTTATTAGAAAAGTCATTGGCCCACTTCTTCCTTTCTATTCTGTCTTTGCAAGATATATAATGTGCTGTCATAGTAAAAAAGCAGTCTTCAGATATAGTACAAAAATGATATTAAACAGAAAGATTTTGTGTTGAAGAGCACATAGCTGCCTTTCCTGTAGCTATCCTGTAGCTACTTCTCAAAATAGATTTGAGAAGAAATGCTTATTTAGAATATTCATCTAAAATATTAGTCTCTTTGCTGTCTGGAAATCGTTTACAAAAGCTGAATCATTTGCTACCTATTCTGTGTCCTGTCTGTATCCTCTCCATCCCATCTTCTCTATAGCTATCTGGGGAGAGGGCCTCTAAGATTGAACCTGTGGGAAAAATTCACTTTACTTTTTCTTCTTCTGGTCTTGCTTTCAGGAGCCCTTTTCATCTCACAGCAGGCAATGGCTACTTAAATGAGTGCTTTGGAGCACTCTGAAGTCAAGTCTGCTTTAATAACATATCCATGCATGAAAATCTGTGCCTACTAGTACCTTTCAGAAATCTTTAGTTTTCTGCTCCATGGATTCTTTAGTGTCATCGTCCTTAATGCAAAAGTGCAGTGATAAGCTAATCAGAAGAGTTTCTAAGGAATTTGAAGATGAAGTGATTTTAAGTAGACAGGAACTTTTGTCTGCCTGATCAGTTGTGTACCTCACTTGCGGAAATAGGGGAAGATGTGAAATAGCTACATGATGGTAATGGCACCCAACATGCGGCTTGATTTTTTAATTTTTTTTTTCATAGCTCAGCTCTTAGTTTCCTGTGGGCAGGATTTATCAGTGTCTCACACTGTGAAAGTACCCACCAAAGTGGCGGGGCTGTATTCTGTCTTGTCTTTGTTGTAATCGCTTTAGTAATTAAAAAAAGATAAAATTTATATCCATCTACTGGTTTTGTAGTCAATATAAATGGGTAACAGGTGATTGCAGTCCTGCTCTAGGAGAGAGGGAGAGATATTAGTCACCTCATAAATCATCTGATGTGGAGGAAACACCTTGGTGTTCATACCAAAGGGATCAGTATGAGGGGTGTTTGCTTAGAGTTGTACAAAGGTGAGATTTGTCACTAGTGGGTAGGGCTACTTGGCCTAGTGCCTACCTAAATGCTAATGTTTTAGAGGAATTCAGAATAGGTCATTTTTACTTTTTTCTTTCTACATTGGTTCTTGAGGTCTAGTTTCTGCATTTCAGTCACCTCAGAGGAAGCACATTAGCAGCCTGGAACTGAAGATCCAAGGTCACGCCTGCTTCCCTGCACAAGGAAAGACATATTAGATGTCACTTCCCTGACTGCTTAGGCCCCTGTCCAGAGAAAAGATGAGGTCAGTGGTCAGGCTGGCAGCTGTCCACTTCCTAAGGGCAGCTTAACCTTAAATAACACTCTCTTATGTCCTCTGGGATTCAGATCTGCTCTTTCAAGTCTTATGGAATCCCAATTTCATCTTTCTAAATATGATCCATCTCTTGCCTGGAAGCCAGTGCCAGTAAGAAGTACTGAAAAGCTTGTGCAATCTGAATCCCTGGGTTGTAACTTCTCTATTTACTAAAGAATGGCTCCTTAGTTTTATTTGAAAAGGAAATTGACTTCTCTCACTCTTTGTCATAGCCTTGTTAACAAGAAGCAGGAAAAGCTGCCTAATCTCGACATTATGAGAGTTGTTAGAATTGATCCCAAGTGAACTCCAGAGAGCAGAAAGTCAGATCACCTCTTTGTTTTGTTTCAGGGGGTTACCGAAAGGGAATGACAGCCTTCAAGGGACCTATTTCCCACCAGCTGAAAGAGTGCATTAAGCAAGCATGTTTAGTGAAGGGTAAAGAGGGTACCAGTGGGAATGAATGCCTGCCCCAACATAGCAGTCTCAGGGCTCTGAGCAGAGGAGGCAGAAGTCTGCTGTGTAGAGTTCCGTAAAGAGGCCACGTGGGCCTTTCTGTATGTATTAATTCAGCATTGCAGCCTGGATCCTTGCATGCATCCTCTGGTGGGCTTGGTAGAGTTAGGCTGCCCCTTCTAGCCACGCCTTTCCTACCACGTAGAAGAGATTCTGAAATCCTGCTTAGTCGAGCTAACACAGGAGGTGTCGAGGAAGAGAGATTTCCAATAGAGTGGTTAGGTTTTCTCTGTCCAAGCATATGCAGGAAGTATTGAAAAATGCTAATATACTTTGTTGTGTTTTGTTTTGTTTTCCTGTAAGTTCTAAGCCTTGTTTTGTGGCTTTTGGTGAAAATATGACTATTAAAATATATTATTTTTAATATTATTTTCATATATTTCTTGATAACACAGAGACATATTTTATCAATCTCTGAGTTACTTTCCCTTTTAAAAATTTTAAAATTTGTCCTTTATTTATAAATAAAGATCTTCATATGATTCAGTTCTGTTCTAAGTAAGCAGGTAAAATATTTCCATACCAGTAAGAATTAAGCATGCATAGTCACAGGAGCTGGTACTATAATAGATACAAGATGATAATTTTTGAATTTTCTTGGATACAAAGAGAATTACAAGAGGGGTTATTTATGCTTCTTCTACAGGGGACAAAGTAAAACTCTCATATTTGTCCCAGGGCAATACATTAATTAATTTTTTTGATAAAGTGAATTTTGTTTCCGAACTCATTCTCACACATCAGAGAAATATTTTGCACTAGGAAAGCCTTACTGAACTCACACATTTTGGCTTACAAAAATTAGAAGAGGCGAGTGCTTCATCTGAGGCTTAGTGTCCTTTTGAAGCATGCTATCACCGAACCTGATGTCATGCCTTGTTTTTATGGAGTCCTCAAAATTCCAGGTGGAATTGGAGGATATTTGGCTGCCTGGAATGAGGTGTACTACAACTTCCAGTAGTCATTGAAGCCTGACTGAACTATACTTTTTCTAAACAGAGAAAGAAAAACTACCTTTTCCACAATGCCTAAAACGCAAAGGGAAATCAGAAACTGGCTTGTTGGCTTTTTATATTGACCAGACAATATTTTAGCCATGCTTATGAATGTACAGCATGTGTTTGAAACTTATGTGCTTATATTCCCAAGTACAAATAGATTTTCTGGGAGAAAATTGTAAGGCATACCTTCTTTCCTAGTTGTTCTTAAGACTATATTGAGCAGGCATTCTGGGTTTTCTTTGCTTTTTCTATCTACTCACTATTGAAAGATATTCGTATTGCAAAGAGGAGGGTGCTAGAAGGTAAGTTAGTTGTTTTTTCACTGAAGCATTCAAGGACTACTCCCAAACTTGTTGAGGTCAATCAGAAGGTTATCTCTGACTGATTCAGTTGATTCCATCTACAAGTGAAAACATGATTTAGAACTTGTAACATGAAAGTTGTCTAGTTTATGCTATTTCAGGGAATGATTTGGAAGTTAGCAGGAAGGAATAGATAAATTGATGCTTATTTAAAATATTTATATTTCAAGGTCTCTTAATTCTAAAGATGCAATGCTACTTTTAGAGTCATTTAAAGTGTTTCTCATAACCATTAGCAACTTCTTAGCCCTTGAGCTGTAGCTATCATTTCTGGGTCAAAATAATTATGTAATAGCTTAAATAGTTAAAAAAAAAAAAGCAAGCAGCAGCTACTTTTTTCAAGCACAGTCTGTATCTACAACAAAGAGAATACTATGAAGGGAACTTATTCTAAGACAGGATTTTTATCATGTTGGGACATTTCTTACTAGCATAATTTAAAAGCTTTTAAAAAACCTGCTCTCCAACACCTTTGTTCTTTCTGTGCTAGGAAATGTCGTTACATATTTAATACCATATTTTAAATGTTTCATATGTTTATGACATGAAATACATGTACAGTATAATCAAGGCTCTTGAAATTCTGCTGTAGCTATATCACTCCACAGAGCACTCTGAAAGTTTGTGTGAGAAGAAGCCATGAATGCTGTAAATTGAGAAATGTATTTTTAAACTAAAATTTCATTAGAGTTTTCATTTACATTGTAAAACAAAGTCACAAGTTGGATCTAACAAGTAGAATTCTTCTTTTACTATATTTTTTGAATTTACTTTGTTTATTCTTAAAGTTTGAGACACAACAGCTAGTTTTGTCTCAACCTATGTCTGCTTGAATTTGAGGTAATTGTAAAAAGGGTCATAATGCAGTTTGCTCATCATCATAAATTGGAATGACATCATTGCTTTTTTTTCTCAAATAAATTACCAAATGCCACCATTTGGACTTGATACCACTTAGACCTGGCCAAGACACAAATCTGAAATAGAGCAGAAAATCTTCATCTTTCAATCAATAATGACTTTTTACTTCTATGGATGTGACATGTCCATCTAGATACAGAATCCTTCAGTATTCCTACAGGTAATACAGATTTTAATTTATTTCGTGCCAAAATTTTTATTCAGAAAGGAGAACAAGACTTTTTTCTTGGTAGCTTTTTAAATTTTAATGTGTATGTAATATCAGAGATAAGAGAAATTACTTGATTAAACTTAAAACTTTTATATTAGAATATTGCACATATTCTTTCACATAAACTGATATGTCTAAGAGTGTGGGGTTTTTTTGAAATAAAAGAGAAACTGAAGATTTTCAGTGAGAAAATAATGTCTTTTAACATTTTTTTCAAGATTATTTATGGGTTATTCTGAAGTACATGTTATTGATCATTACCTGTTCATGTACCTTCTGACATATATTGGGATCATAAACTATTCCTCATTACCAGATCTTAAAGCAGGCAGTTTTGATACTGGAGCCTGCAAAATCTCATTGGCCTCATTTTAACAAACGCTAACATTTACTAGGGTTTGTGGAGCAGGAAACAATAATTGCAAAAATATTTATTTTGTGTATATTTAAAGGTAGGTGTTTCATTAGAAGATGCTGCACATGCTAATGCTTCAGTTTATGGTCTTTGTTAGGTTATGAGACCAAATCTTGGCTCCACAAGCTGTGGTGCCAGGATTTGGAGCAAGTGGAGGTACTCAAGCAGGTGTGGCATCACTGCAGAACATCAAGCTGGACCATGGACAAGTAAGTGAAGTGACCTAGGAATCAGACAGATAAAAGTGTGTCATGATGACACCTCTGGTTGGCTACTGGGATGTCCAGGGATGTCCTGGTCAACTGCAAGAGAGACTGTGTGATTTGGAAATTGACTAATCTGCATGAGTGTGTGTGTGTGTGTGTGTGTGTGTGTGTGTGTGTGTGTGTGTGTGTTTGCGCGTGCGTGTGTGTGCATGTGTGTGTGTGTGTGCGAGTGAAGGGGGCTGTGCCCACAGCTAGAGCAGGCCTGTGGCCTTGGGGTTCTTATACTCAAGTGCCAGCAACTGAGGACTCCAGGGATCCAGAGAGAGATGCTGGATCTGCTGAGGGTCTATGCCTAGCTACTGGAGGGAACCACACTGCACTTACCCATACACATGTATATCTCAGTACAGACCTCCCTCCTGGCCAGCCAGGGAGGGGAGAACAATGAGGCTGTTTGTGGTTGTGCACCTAGCAGTGCCCACCACAGCAAAAGGGGTAGAGCCTCTCAAGTCTTTCTAACGCATGGCAGCACGCTTTGCTCTGCAATATGGAATAGCAAAACCTTTCTGTAGAAGAACCAAGGCACTGTGTACTATAATCTAAAGACTGTAATGTTCCCACTGCCATCATGATCTCTGTTGTTC
>JAUBOD010000971.1:3651675-3662869 GCA_032353885.1 Nothura maculosa
TGTAGAAGAACCAAGGCACTGTGTACTATAATCTAAAGACTGTAATGTTCCCACTGCCATCATGATCTCTGTTGTTCCCACTGCCATCATGATCTCTGTTGTTCTATCGTACAAACATTTGTGTGCATACTGGTCTATCATGTTGCTCTAAACACATGGGTATATAATTACTAATGCTCTTAATTTGAATTTATTCTTACATGTTTTTTAATCATGCTCCAAGGCATTTCTTCATGCTCGCAAAAAAGGTATTTTGGGAACTTTTATGTCTCAGATTGGAAGGATGTACTGTTCCCAGTGACGGTTGAGATTATTTAATTTATTAGCAAATGAATGTTATGTGAATAACTTTGTATGGGATTACAAACTTAATTATCAGAAAGAAAAGCCCGAAGATTCTGGCTTAATACATATTAACAAGATATGTATCTTATTGTCCCTCCCCACTTAAGCACCAAGCACTTATCTTGCACCTTTTGTTTTGAGGTGTCTGAAAATATGTTTTGTATGTATTGATTTCTTAAATTCCTATTGTTGCAGTAGAAGTGTTTTCCTTTTTTTTTTCTTTTTTCTTTTTTTTTCCCATTTTTTTTAAGAGGCCGGAAAAGTGCCATTCCAGGAACTCTAGAAATGTGATGGCTTCTGTTCTTTAGTGATGCAGAAATGACAGTAAAAGAGTCCCAGTATTTTCCTTTGCTTTTGTCAGTATACTATGAATTTGACATTGAAAAACAACCTATGAGGTTGGGGTAAAAATTTAGTGGAATCAGTTTAACAATAAATTGTTGTCTTTACTAGATTTCCAAATAAATAAAAGAAAAAAGATAACGAATATTTTGGTGCTTACTATGGCATGTGAACTCTGGAACTAATATTTTTAGCCCTGGCACCAGAAAGTATACTTGTAAATCCTTGGAAAATCTGAAATTGCCTGATTTTCAGAACTACTGAACAATTAAAACTACTTTTGATGTCAGTGGTGCTGAAGGCAGGTAGTATGGCAGAAGGAAGCAAGATAAATGCTCAAATGTATATTTATGTGTAAAATATATTTTAGAGATTTTCACATTGTGTGTGTTCTGTAGTTTGAACTGAAACATATGTTAGATGATCATATACATATATGTATATACATGCAATTGTGTATGTCTATAACAGCAGTTAAATATTTTACTTCCACATAACAAATGGGAAGAGACATGAGAAGCTACTTTTTCCACTAAAATAAATGTTAATGCATTAAGCCATTTGTATTTACTTATCAGCTGAAATAAGCAAACAAACAAAGGAGAGTGGGAATGTGCAAATGAGAGAAGTGAAGAAAAAACAAGTAATATCTGGGAAAATCACAGGTAGTAGCATATGTTAACCTCATCCTGGCTTGTTCTTTTTGTTTTTTTCAGTTTGTTATATGTGATTCTGTTGTTATGTCACTTATATCATTGTGCTCTTATATAATGTGATTCAACAGTGTTATCATCCAGTGTTTCATTGTCAGTTATATGGAATTTATTTGGCTGTTCATGCTGCTGTCTGATTTTCTGTGTTGCCTTTCAAGTGATTCCTTTCCTCTCTGTACATGAGGTAGATTTGCAAGTCATTCTTTCACTGTGTTGCCTGCAAATGGGCTAAAATGCTTGATGTTGACATGTTTGTTTTTTTTATTTGTTTGTTTGTGTTTTTTTTCCTATGTCAACTTTCTCTTGATTCTTCTGGAGCAGTATTTGGGAGCACAACTCACACTTGAATTTGTGAACAGACAGATATTCATTTCATAGAATTTGTTATTAATTCCTTTAAGTTACTTACACTGTATGTTGTTGTCATGTTAATTGTTATGGTCGTTAATTTTATATGCTTGGTATTTTGTAACATATTACAATCATTGACTTTCATAGAAGCATTAGAAGAGTTGCTGTGTGCCAATCTCTGGTCTATGTCAGTGACCAATGGCAAAAGTAAAAGAGTAAAAGAAGCCTGGTAAGCCTGGTGTGATGTCTTACCAGCTTCTGACAGCCAACTCCCTCAAGGACCTGCTTCATCAGACTTGGCAGCACAGCCATGGTATGTATATTTCTGGACAGACACCTCTTCTGTTAATTAATACTCTTTTTTATCAATTTATTACTTATGGTCTTCAACTTCAAAATGTTCTATGGTAGTGATTTCCATCATTTAATGACACATTGCATTAAAAATATATTTCCTTTTGTTTGTTTCAAATTTCATTACTCATAGTTTTCATCATCTGTCTCCTCATTCTTTCAGCATGAGAATTGATTGTTCCTTATACACTTTATTCAAACTGTTCGTGATTTTATAGACCTTTATCATATTTTACTTCAGTCTTCTAGTTTCCCAAATGAAGTTTACTTACACAGAAGCATTTCTTTGACTGTGACAATCCTAATTAACTCTCTCTCCACCTTTCTGTTTCTTCTCTTTTACAAAATTTGATGGTAAATGTTATGTAATCAATAAAGAAAAGAGGAACTTGATGGCAGTTTGTAAAAAAAAAAATCATGAAGCTTGTTGAGCTTTCTGTTATGGAAAATTTGTCTCACTCTAATGTGATCTCTTGCTTGAAAAGCCACCTACATGCTTCCTTACTTTGCTACCTGTTGCCACTATCATGTTCTGGACATAAACTGTCCTGGCAGACATCGAACTATCTCCAAGATACCTGAGTATGCAGAGTCTCTCTGAAGTATTTTCTTTGTAGGTGATCTCATCTAGATTGTCATTATGTTTGCTCTTCAGGGTAGGCTATAAGCTAAAACATCCAGGGAAAAACTAAATACAATAGACTGGTTCTCTTATATAAAACACTTGGAGATTTAACTGAGAACAACTGAAGTTATGCTGAAACTTTCCTTCAGTAAAACCGACAGTAAGGGCTCAAAATAATGTTAGTCAAGAGTGGTTGCTTTTATGTGCTTGATTTTATAAATATATATATTTTTCATTTTGCAGAAAGACTTAATATATAAGGCAACATAGTTTGTGATTACAATTATAACATTGCCTGTGATTTACTGAAAGCTGTGATTTACTCCATCCAAATATCTGGCCTAAGATGGGTCTCTTGCGGTATTCTATGAATGAAACAGGAAAAATTAGATGATATTAAAATTTCTTTCTCTGTTTTTTTTTTCTCACTGTTTTGTAAAGATTGAGTCTGAGATACATTTGCTTTGATATTGAGATAATGTGTCATCTCTGATGCATTTTTTCCTTCTTTTTTTCCCTTCCATATCGGAAACAATAGTGTTTTGTAAGCACTACTTTTTAAAAATCACCAAATATACTTAACATACTTAAAATATATATATAAGTTTTAGTATTAGAACAGGACAAAGTATTTTTACAGAAGCAAGAGTGACCATTTGCAATTGTTCATGCCAAGACATTTGGCCTTGCAGTATCATTGCTTACCAGTGTCATAGAAAACATTAGATATGATTAGCTGCAGGTATCCATGCCAGATGATATCCAAGTAAAGACCTTAATATATTTCATCTTATAATTGTATTTGCAAGTTAATGTTTGAAGTGTCAGTCTTTGTAAAATTAGCTCATCTTGTTATGATTTAGAGCTTTGATGTGAGTGAAAGGCTTCAATTGCAATGCGCAGTCACATCTGAGAGTAAACTGCATAGACAAAGAGACTTACAAGACTAGTAAATCAAATACTCTGAACTGTCTATGTGGATTATGAGGTACTATTTGCATAACTTTGAAGTATTTATACTGATGAAATTACAATAATTAAAATCATTGCTGTGTCAATTGCTAGATGCCACAAGGCATAGCAATTACTAGCATGCAAATCAGACTTTGTGTAAGCATTTTAAAGAATAATTACCTTATTTGATTCAGATGTGCCTGAAAGGCATTAAGAATCATTTGAGCTATTTTGCCTTCAACAATTTTTAGGTCTCAGATAATATTGTTTTTATTATTATTATCAACGATAATGTGTGTGTGTGTGCGTGTGTGTATATACGTCTCTGGTTTGAGGCTTAAAATGTACACTGGTGGTGAAATATGCTGAAATAGTTAAGAAGGACTTAATTTATATTAGTTTTTTGTAAATTGCTGTCTACAAATTATTTTATTTTGCATAAGAACCAATACAAACATGCAGTCGCTCAGTTTTGTGTTACAGCTCTTTAAATTTTGCACTATAGTAGTGGTGTATAAATTATTTCTTAGATTTTTTCCCATTTTTTAGATTTATATATATTTTATAGATTATATATATTTGGAGTTTCATAATACAAAAATTAAATCTGAAAAAAGGACTGCAAAGAGCTGCTCATGCATTGTAGATAACTTTACAGCAAATAAAATATAGATAACAAAATTAATTAAATCTTACTTAGCTTTTGGAGACATTCTTTTAATAAAATCTGAAAACTGAAAATGTGTAGTCTACAGCAAACAAAAGCTGTGATTAACAGACTGGTGCTGTGTTAAAACAAATGGCAAAGTGTGAAATAAGGACTCCTTCTGAGGCAAAGCCCATAGGAGCAGCATGAAGCCATTAGCTCAAGAAGCACAGCCAAATCATTTAGGCCTTAGGTGCTGTCAATACCCTGCTTCTTCCTGGAAAAGTTCTTGCCTGCTGGTCTATATCCCAAACTTTGTGCTAAGCCTCTTCTGAGCAAGGAAGAACACTGCTCTTCCTCTCTCCTGTTTTTGTTTTCAAGGCAGTCTCAGTGGGTGACTCCTTGCACAATGCAATACCTGTTGCTGTAGAAAAGCTAATTGTTTATAAGGAGTTGGCACTTTTTCAGAGGCTTACGAGAAGAATGACTATCATTTAGCACTTTTATCCTGAATTTTACAAAGATTAAGTGGAGCAGCTGCTCAGTAGAATGAAATCTATTGCATGCAAAATCTCCACGTTACCACAGAATGTTTGTTGGCATAATTATCTTTAAAATATCTAATCTTTGTTCCTGTAGATAAAGATGCAAATAGTTAAGAAAACAGACAAACAAAAAATAAATCATGGACTCAAAGCTGTGAGCTGAACCACAGTTCCTGTTGCCATTACAATGGCATGTTTAACAGCATTGAACACCATAAAGAATCCTACACATCCGTGCTTGTGTGACAGTGTTGCTCATCTTTCTGCTTCCTTTTGCAAAGTTTCAATCATGTCACTCAACAATTTGTTGTCAATAGGATATAGACTGTTCTCCCACCTGAGAAGTTTATGATACCTTTGAACCTCCGGAACCGTATGAATTTTTCAGAGTGCCAACTTCAGAGGTAAGATTCTCCGGTGACAAATAGAAAGGAGCCTCTGCGTTCTGATGTTCCTCATTACCCCTGTAAATAATTGCAATCACAGGTCCTCTGGCTGTCTGAGGGACGTGTTCCTGGGGATCCTGTAGCTGCTGTCTGGATTGTCCCCAAAGGGCAGGCTCTGAGATGAAACGTTCTGTGGCTGTTCTCAAAAAGAGAAACCTGACTCCATGGCTTGGCTGACTGCCAATTAGAGCATATGAACTAAAGAGCAGGACATATCTTCCACCTGATACTCTTTTCTCCTGTGGGGTTGTGACACTCCGGGCTATGTGACAGCCAGATCACACTCTTCTGAGCATTCAGGAAAGATCATTCCTTCTTGTTGATTTCTTAGTGAGAAGTGCTCCTCTGGCTTTTTTTTTTTTTTTTAATTATTCCTCAGAAATATCCCTGAATAAGAGAAAATAAAGTGTAACATATAATTTGAATAATATGAAAAGGAAATGTTATTTTATGAACACTTTTAATTGTACTTATGTTCATTAAGCTCTGACAAACTCAAGGGACAAAATAAAAATCCAATGTTCAGTTCAGTTGGTAAACAGTCATTAAAAGACTGTTCAGAAAGATTATTTTGCTACATCTTTCCTGCACTATTTCTATGCATTGCTTTAATATAGCATCTTCTGAGTAAAAAAACAAAATCTTGATACTTATTACTTGTTATTAAATCAAAATAACCTTCTGCTTCTTTGCCACTTGTTCCCACATGTTTGTTGTTACCATAGTTGCGCTGCATGCTTTGCTTTGGTTAACTCCGAAGTGCTGGATAGTACAGAAGATACTGTGTTATTTCTTTCAAATGTTTAAACAATGCAGTTGTTGGCTACCTTTGAGGCAAAACGAGTGGGTTTCAGCATTATAAGCATCTATGTTCAGATATCACACACTGTTTAATCATCCTGAGTCCACATCTTGTTTGTGGCCAACTGATCCTTGCAATGTGGTAGATTCTAGTGATGGGAGATGATTCCTCCTGAAACGTGTTTCATTTATTTTTACTTTACTTTTAATAAACATCTTTTTCACTTCTTTCTTTTTTTGTGTCTTTGAATTCTGAGATTTTTTTGCTTTTGAGAATTTTTTTTATTTTTAGATTGATTTTAGAGGCATCTTTTCACTGTAATGACTTTCTCGAGAGTTTATACCTGAATATACATGCACTCCATTTATTTATTTATTTATTTTACAAAGGTGTTTTCTTTCACCTTCCAGCTTCACTTCCCTCACATATAAGCCTAGCACCATCATCATTCATCATGTTCACATAATGGGTTGGAAGAAGAGGTATACTTGCTCTCCTTAAATGAACTGCTACTGTTATCACAGCGGTGTGATTGCTACTGATATAATGTATTGAAACCATCCAATGTGAAATGCATTTTGTGATGGCTAATAAGTACATTAGCAGCCTTTATGTTTTTCTTATTAGGATTTAGTTAGAAACCTACTACTTTCAGAAAAGACAATCACCTAAGCCAAATCATTTCTAGTCTGACCCTTATGTGCAAGGGCATGAGTATAACTCATCTGAGCTTTTCCTCACTCATATTTCTAAATGGCCTGGCTATCAACATCATTAACATAGGCTTGAACTGGCTACTGACAGTAGCTGACATTGCCAGCAGTTGTCACACTGAGAGGCTACACTTTTCTCCTATGGATTTTCGATTCAGTCTGTTGTTTATATAAGTTACCAATGAGTCCATCAAGACTGTTTGTGGCCTATATCCCTTCCAATTCATAATTTCTATGATCTTTTTGTTTTGGAAATTTAAACAATTGCAAAACAAAACACAACAAAACCCTAGCACCTTGGCCTTCATTTTTTTCTTGCATATTTGCAACTCTTTTCCCAGATTTTACACTTTTGTTTATATAATATTTTCAGTGAGAGATTTCAGCAGAAATTTTGAGTCCTTAAATACATCTTATTTGATTTGCTTGCCTCACCAGAAGTGGAGGAGTTTTTTGGAAAATTCAGTCTCTTTTCAATACTTAAATAAAAACTGTCAAGGGTACTGCGATCCTTTGGAAATCTCATTCCTTGTTAATGTCTTTTCAGACACCATTAGGTATTAGGTTTTAAGCACAGTACTAGACTGTTAAAGTATTTTTTTTCTTTTTTTAATTTTTTTTTCAAACAATGTACTTTACTTTCTGTGCTGTCCAAAAGAAAATACTAGAGTGTACAATACTTTTCTTTATCCATAGTGTTACTGAGACTGTTTATCTATCCAGAGAATGAAATTAAAAGGAAAACTGTGTAGTCATTGCAGATTGCAATTTACTGGTCAAGAAACCCCATCAAAGGGCTGTCTAAGGTGGTGCATTGCTAGTTGCCATGGTCAGCGGTAAATCTAAAATTCTGAGGGCCAAAATCTCTTTTCTCATTGTTCTCACTGGCCTGTCACCAAAACATGTTGTAACAAAGGAGAGAGGAGAAAGAGAAAGATTTGTTTTCTTCTCTCCAATTGGATGCACATGTCCTTCCTCAGTTCCTCTTCTGTCTCCCACTCTTGGTTTCCGGGATTTAAAGCCACAGATTAGCATGAGTAAGTCAAAAATGAGGCAAAATGTTACAATTCTGTGTCTTGTATGTTACAATGTTACAATTGTTGTGTCTTGACAGAAATATTCACAATTCTTGTGTCTTGACAGAAAGAAGAAAATTTTCTTCTTTCTGTCTTGTGAGGCTTTCTTGGCTAGAAACCAGATCTGCCTGTGTGAAATCACAGAGATGTGGCCTTATTAAGTCTGGTGCCTTGTGGTACCAGACTTAATCTTGAAATTGGTTATATGACTTGATGCTTTGATATAGTTTGATGGAACATATCTCCAGGAGAGAAAATGAAATCTGGGCAATGTCACAGCCAAAAGGAATTAAAAGTGCTCTAAAAAGTAAGTAAGTCTGCCTGGTGTGGGTGCATGAAATCTTTGGCTCTCCAAATGTAAAAAATGTAAAGAAAAAGAAAATATGGAAATGGAATGATCCAGCATTAGCTATATCAATATTTGATAATCTCCAAAAGCTTATATGGTGCAACTACAGTAGTTCCCACATTGCTTCTGTCAGTCCATAAGAAGGGTAATTTTGGGAGCACACCATTAAGCATTTTCTCTGTGGATTTGCTGTGTATTCTCTTTGGAATCTTAATTCTGCCAGTTCAACTTTGTTGAATTTGGGAGAATAACTCTTAATTAGCAGCATTTTTGATTTAACTAGTGCCAAAACAAAACATGTAAGGTCAGACTAAATGAGAGTACATGAAAAAAAGAAAAGATTGGTTCTTGGAGAAGAATCCTTTGCATCATGGAAGATAGACTTTCATTGTTTTTCTCTTTCTTTTCCACCTCACATATATTTTCAGATTTTAGTTACACTACTCCCACTGATTTAAGCTATTTTAAGTATAAGAATACACTGTGCTGAACCATTCTTAGAGTTTGGGACCTGTCCAAAGAATCAGCGGACCCCTGCTCTTTCTCACAGATCAGAAGATAAAGATGTTGCCATCTTTCCATAGGAATCTAGCTAGAGAAAGTGAAAATTTCATGGTCAGATTTTTATTTTTTTTTTTGCATGACAACTTCATGTTGTCATAAGGAACTACTGACTTGCAGTTTCTTATTTTAAAAATTTTCTTAAATAAGAAAAAATACACACAGGAAACTTCTGCATGTTCAGGCTGCAAACAGTAAAAGTTCTACTACATCTCATTACATTTAAATGGAAAAATGGCTCAAACCCAGATGTTTCACCACTGAATTTCTGAAGGTTTCTGTAGTTCATACCATTGATTGTTGTATTTGGCCCCTCTGCAAATACACTGTGTTTTATACGTGGCTAAAACTGGCTCTACTCCCTTATGCAGTACACACAGTAGCTGGAGGGAGTGTTCTTCTTGGAAAATTGTGAGTGTTGGCTCTAACCTCTTTTAAAAAAATATGTGGAACAGAAGGATTTACACCTCTTAATTAGAACTTTACTCCCTTTAAGCTAAAAAGTCTACATTCCTTCTGGGTGTGCTGGGTTTTTAAACGGGATATCCAAAAACCGCAAGAAAATCGACAGACAGCAGGAAAGGAGGTGATGAATACAAGTTGAGATAAATACAAGGCTTTATGTTGTGACTAGAAATACTCTTATAAAACTATGGATCGGATGAGAAAGCTGAGAGCTGCCAGGTATCGTACAGTGGAAGGCTGTATTTACTCATTTACCAGACCTACAGCATAGAGTGTTGGCGTGAGGTGACCACTTATACTGGAAACCTAAGAACCAGATCTGAGTTAACAATGTAGCTACAGCTCATAAAATTAAGCAAATATTTCCCCAAACAGGAACATTTCCAGCTCGGGCAAGGAATAGATGTTGCTATTGTCTGTCCTAGTGTGGAGGAATCACTTTAGCTTGCATATAGTTTTCCTTAAAGTAGTAGGTTCAGTGATACAGCAAAATCTGACCTGAGATAAAAGTACTTTTAGAGGAAATTTTTAGAAAATAAGCCATCTTCACCAATTTATAGATTTTATTTTCTTCCTTTTTGTATCATAATAGTACAAATCCTTTGTTTATTCCTGTCTCCTAACAATCACATTACTCCGAACAGTGTATGCAAAGTGTAGGCTTGGTATATCCAGGATATTTTTTGTGTGATACAAACTTCCTTCATCCTTACACAATGTTTACATTACTATAGTTATGCATCACTTGAAGTTTACAATTTTAGTCAGTGGTTTTTTTGTATTAAATGCTGGAGTCTCACACAAGTACATGACATCCTACCTCATAAGTTTACAATAGAAATGAAAGTACAGGAAGATAAAAAGTGTCAGACCTCTACCATTATTTATGAAAAAAAAAAGATTGATATAATTTGTCTGGAATTTTATCAGCATTTTCTAAGAAAAGGCCTAAGAATCTCAGTGAATAGTGAAGTATGAAGAAAATGGGCTGGATATGAGAATAAGAACAGAAATATTGCTGAATGTATTGTCAGTTGACTGGAGAATACTGAAGATGTGTTGTAGACATGATAGGAAGTCAACAGTGACAAAAGCTTTATGTTTGTAGCAAAGGGAGAGAATTAAATAACTTCAGTGATTGTTAATTTACCTTCAGTTATATGCAAGATTCAGATAAATTTTGAAAGAAAAATAGATAAAGAATTGGAAAAAAAGAATAAAATTCTTCATAGGTTTAGCAGATGTGGGTCATACTAGGCTTGATTGAGATCATTACTCTTTGTTTGCTAAGACAAATGTGTTCTAAACAAAAGAAATACAACATATCCAACTGCTTTTAGCAAAATATATGAAATACTGCTGTAAGGAAAGTTATTAATTTAGATAAGAGATGGAAATTAGTGCATAATTTTTTTCAGAGTGAGTAAACAATGAGCTAAAAAGAAACAACTCCATAGGAAAAGTGAACTAGAAGTGTTCAGTGAGGTGGTTTAGATTGTACAGGAACTAGTTTGATTTTATTTAATACTGAAAAAAAAAATACTAAGGGTATTTGTGGGTGAAGTTACTCGTTTTCAGTGGTAAAGAGAGACTGGATGTGGAATGTGAATACAAAAGATAGTATCTTTGTAAATGTAGAGACTTGTAAAAAAGACCGTATAGAACGTGTCAGGCGCTCTATGTTCAGTAGAAGGAAAATAGTTTTCAGAAAAGAATAAAGAGGATATAACCTTCTCTGTGATGTGCAAACAGGGAGGAGTGCAAACAGGGCCATCATGTTTGGCCTTGATGATTAGTGGTGGGAAGCAGGAGTCCTAGCCTCTATCCATGTTCATAGAATCATAGAATCATAGAATGTGTAAGGTTGGAAGGGACCTTAGAGATCATCTAGTCCAACCCCCCTGCAC
>JAUBOD010000971.1:3674973-3740385 GCA_032353885.1 Nothura maculosa
TCCCTGACCTTCCTTTTGTTATTAATATATTTGAAAAAGTTCTTCTTATTACTCTTAACATCCCTTGCTAGGTTCAATTCTAATTGAGCCTTAGCTTTCCTTGTAGCATCCCTGCATTCAATAAATATGTCACTATTAAAAATTTTAGACTAGTTTGGTTCAAAGCACCTTTTTGTTGATATTTTAGGGATAGAAGTGTTAGGCATAGAGATGTTAAAACCAATATTGGGAAAAAAATCAATTTTTATAGTGGTAGGTGTTTTTATGATGGAGGGAACAACTCATCAAAAACTTGGAGGAAAAAAAATTAATAAACATTAATGAGCTGACATAATGTTTAGAAGTAGATGAATATAAATAAAGTTGCTCACACAGTGATGGAAACCTTTACCTGATAGTGCTACTAAATTCAGACTTTTGGAGATCAATAAGCCATAAACTCCTGTTAAATTCCTCCTGCTTTGATGAGGACAAACGTTGATCAAGTGTGGACAGAGTTTTACTAGTTTTACTATTATCTTACAAACATTTAACCATGCTAATTTCTTTGTTTTAAAATGTCTACTCAGCACGAATTCTGTCTGCATTCCTGTGACTCTGCCAGATATGTCAGTAGGCTGTTCAAGGGGAGACATCTTTTTAAAAAGAGTCAGCTTTGAAAAAAACGTGAATCAACATTTAGTTTCAAACAGAATTAGAGTGAATTTAAACTGATATCAAATAAGTTATGAAGTTTGCCTTGTCATGATGTGAAATACAGCCATACAGTATGTTTCCACAAGCAGGTTTGCAGACAGCATTTTGAAAATCAATGGGAGTCATTGTAATGTATGGATTTTTTAATACTTGCTTAATTGTAATAATGCATAGCTTTTATGTGCTGTAAACATATTTAAAAGATAACTTTTACCTTCATTATGCTTACTTGTCTTAAATTATGTTTATTGTGCTGTATCCTGTATCATCTCTAAAAGTCTAAGTTTAATAATCAAGCTCTATTACTAGCTTCTTCTTCACTGTTATACAGTGCATTGACTCAGAATTAAATTCAATTCAAACAGCTATTTTAGCCAAGAAAAAATACTCTTATGATATAGGCAAATAATTGATATAAGTAGGATTTTATTGTGAATTTAAATGAGTGTCTTGGATAATGATACAAAACTCTTGCAACATTCTTTGCATCCATAAATAAACTGTTTTATAAAATTAAGTGATTTAGATAAAATTCAAACTGGTATGTACAAATGTGGCCAAGTAATTGAAAATCATATATTTTCATATTCATATATTCATATATTTTGAGTCTGCTTTAAATTGTACCAAGTTCTAATCATGCAACCTCTGAAATTCTTTCAGTAGAGTGTACACCCACATTCAATTTTAGTCATATTTTGGAAGTTTGCTCTGATGGTAAGTATCTATTTTTGTAGAAAATAAAGTCTCCAGAGTTTCAAAACAAAACATCTGTCAGCGTACATTTTTAACATTTGAAGAAGAGGACATGGACTGGTTCAGAGAGAATATGCAGCTAATAATTTTATAGAAATAGTACGATGCAAATCATTACTCTGTCACATTTAATACATGAGAAATACCACATAGAAAATACACTCTGTTATGTTGTAATGAAATACAATGAATGTGTGAAAGTTCAAATTTGTGTGCTTGCTAATATAACAGAATATAACACATTGGCTGGAATATGCTTTGTTAGCGATCTTATCTGCTAAAACAAAGTATTTGCCATCCCCACAGAGATCAAAGAAATTTGAGTTTGATTAGTTCCTTTTAAGTGATTCCCTTAAGTTCAACACATTAACTTGATCTCAAAATACGCTAGATGACGACTTCTTTGTCATCATCCTGTTCGTTTGGTTTGGTTGTTTTTTTAACAAAGTTGTGTCTTCAGAATTTCCCTGAACAAGTCTATGGGATCAAGTTTAATTTTCTTTAAGGAATGTCAGTGAACAGTCTAGTAGATTTATTCGGTATTACCAAAGCACTTTATGGTAAATGGTATCATCCAACATGAATTACAAGGATGTAAAAGCTAATGTCATATGGGATTTTGTAAAATCCCATGGAATTAGCAAAATAACTACTTGGTCTCATGTGGCTACAGTATTTTAGGTAGCACTGCTGAAGATGAGGTTTTGTTCTAAGCACATTTAGAAGCAGGTTTGTTTTTCATAATATTATTCTTGTCTTTTTTTTTAATTTGATAAAAAATCAGCATTTTGAAGTTAATGTTAAAAAAAAAAGTTTCAAAATGATATAAGTGGAAAGCAGATCTCTTTCTCTAATGTAACAGGAACAACATTTCATGAGGAACCAGGTCAAATCTGAGTCCGTTGGGCCCATAAAACAATTTTAAACTCCCTCTTATCCTCTTATGAGGCTGTTTTGAGTGGAAGAACTGCTTTATATAATTCCATACTACTTATAAGGAAATATACAGTTTTCTTTCAATAATTTTTCACTTTGTGGAATTTCGTGTCTTCATTCTGTTGTAATTTTAGTTCATCTTCTGTCAGTTTGCATATATAACAGTATTACATAATAATATTGATGAAGTGCTGGGTGGTAAGCCCTTGGT
Organism: Nothura maculosa; assembly: GCA_032353885.1. Taxonomy (NCBI): domain Eukaryota; kingdom Metazoa; phylum Chordata; class Aves; order Tinamiformes; family Tinamidae; genus Nothura; species Nothura maculosa. The sequence goes on from JAUBOD010000971.1 coordinate 3,677,573, forward strand.
GTTTACTTATTAAAAAAGAAGTGTCACCAAAAGTACCCACTGTATCAAGTTTACTTTGAAAAAGTGTTTTTAAAGTAACTTTACAAGATTCTATTTCTGTTTTGGACACTGTACACCATGATTCAGTGTGTATATTTTCAGAACTGCTGTTGCTTGGTTGTATTTATAGTAATGTTAAAGTGAAACAAGATATGTATGGTGTATAGTTATGAAAATACCTGTTCAGTAAAAAGTGCACTTATTGAGTCCCTAAATATGCATATGGTTTGCAGTGTTTTGGTTGTATAAGATAGTTTGAGTGTGTCCCATTTTCACTCCATAAATTATAGCCGGCCAGGGTCAACTGTAAGTTATGTTTATTTTTTTTTCTCATTGAAAGAATCTGCTTTTTTTTTTTTTTTTTTTTTTTCTTTTCTTGGAACTGCCACTCCTTTATACATTTTTCCTTTCCTCTGAGAGATGAACACCCTCTGTCACGTAACTGGAAACATTCCTGCAATTTATGCAATTTCATGTGCATGTGTTACCGCAGTCCACATTCTTTTAAAAGTAATCACATCTCAAATTAAGTAAACTTTTGATATAGCAGACAGTAATGGAGTGTATATGTACCACCACAGATATGTATGCTACCACAGGCCAGGAACGGGTTATTAATCTGTAAGCAGGAAAGAGGGAGAGGACCTAAACTATACTGCAGAAATTGCTGGCATAGGCACTGCATAAAAAAGACCGCTGTCTTGTAACCTTCAAATAAATAAAAGTGGTGTGCTACTTAGTTTAATGCCTGTTGTCTCTTAGCTTACACAAAATTAGGCACTGAAATGCTGCAAAAAATCAGTAAACAAAAAAAAATTTAGAAAAGTGGTAAATAAACATGACCTGTTTTATTTCTTCATTTAGTAGTGTTTAATTATGTAAAGTGTCTTATTAGGATCCTTCAAGGATGTTTTAGTAGAAAGATATATTTTCACTTGCTGGAGTGAATCTTTTTTTATTGTTAAATTCATTTTTTGTTTTCATTTTTAAGAGCATTTTGAATTTTCATTAGATTTAGTTGAACCATTCTAAATTGTGGCATACCATTATGTCACTTGACTGTATCTGAAAACTTGTGGAAAAAAAGAAAAAAAAAGCAAAATAAAATTACTAGCTTTTAATTTTCTATGAACTTCCATTCTCAATAATTTTTTATCCCAATGAGTCATGAAGTGTTTGTATTGTGTGATGATTAATGGTCATGCAGGATATTTTGACTAATTTTTGCATATCAGAAGAAAGTAACTAAATGGAAATAAAAGCATCTATAAAAGCAGATGATCTTGTTCATAAATAAATTAAACAGTTCAGCATACAATGACGGTACTCAGGAAGAACACACATTAGCAATTCTCTAGTATATTGATCCTTCAAACTAGAAGTCTTGTATGCCACAGTTAAACACTTCTGTGTATTTAAAAGCTGTCACTTTTGTAAGTTTGAGCAAAGTAAAAGAGTCCTTAAGGTAAGCTGCCTAATACCAGGTAGAATTGCAGTCTTTAATGTGTTTTCTTTATCTTTTATGGAGTAAGAAGTCTGTATAGGTAGGAAATGAGGGTCCCTTTCACACTTTCTCCTGGAGACCTTCATTTCCTAGGGAGTGTTTCACTGTCAGGACTAGCCATGTGCAGCAACATGTTGCTTGCTAGGAAGCCCTTTTTGTGTGTATGCATTGAATCACTGACCAATGGCATTCCAAGCTGATAAAGCATCTAGACAATGCCTTTTGCAATCTTTTATACTTTACTTCACAGCAACTTTCCTCCATCCTTATTATCTTCCTCTGAGATTGCCTGAAATTCTTAATTCATGTTTACTTTCCATGTGAATAGCACACCAGTGCATGTACACATGTGTGTGAATTTAAGATGGAGCAGTTTCTTCAGTATCTTACAAGGGAAGGCTCTTACTAAAAGCAAGTGGTCATTTTTATATTGCCAATGATTTTAATAAGACAAAATATATATAAAAACAAATGTGCCAAAACATGCCTCCATTAAAATTGGTTCAGTTATTTTTCAGTGCAAAATTGAACACAGAAATCTATCTAAAAACATGAACAAAATATATGATTAACATCATAGGAGATTTGATACAGGTCCTTGTGTTCCTCAAAGTATTTTTAATTAAAAAAGACATTTTGTATAAGAATACATTATTATATATCAACCATAAATTAAATAGGAAAGAACATTTACTTTCACATAACCAAAGAATCTTTGAGGTTGGAAGAGACTCCCAGAGATCATATAGTTCAACTCCTCTGCTCAAGCAGGGACACTTAGATTACATTGCACCGTCGCATCCAGGCAGGTTTGGAAGATCTCCAGAAAAGGAGATTCCACAGCCTCCCTGGGCAGCTTGTTCCAGGGCTCTGTCACTGCCACAGTAAAGAAGTTCTTCCTCACATGCAGATGTAATTTCATGTGTTTCATCTTGTACCCATTACCCCTTGTCCTATCACTGGCCACCACGGAGAAGAGTTTGGCCTATTCCTCCCTACCTTCTCCCCTCAGGTACTTATACATATTAATCAGATCTCTTAGTTTTCTCTTCTCCAGGCTAAACAGCTCCAGTTCACTTAGTCTTTCCTCATATGAGAGATGCTTCAGTCCCTTAATCATCTTTGTTGCTCTCCACTGGACCCTTTTGAGAAGCTCCACATCCATCTTTTACTGGGGAGCCCGGAACTGCACCCAATACTCCAAGTCCGACCTCACCAGAGTTGAGTAGAGGGGCAGGATCCCCTCCCTTGACCTGTTGGCAACACCCCTCCTGATGCAGGCCAGGATCCCATTGGCTTTCTTGGCCTGAGAGTGCATTACTGAGTCATGGTTAACTTGTTGTCAACCAGGACTCCCAAATGCCTCTCTACAGAGCTGCTTTCCAGCAGGTCAACCCCAAATCTGTACTAGTGCCTGGGTTTATTCCTCCCCAGTTGCAAGACTCTGCATTTGTCCTTGTTGAACCTCATGAGATTCCTCTCTGCCCAACTCTCCAGCCTGCCCAAGTCCATCTGAATAGCATAGCCCTTTTGAGTGTCAGCCACTCCACTCACCTTGTTATCATCCGCAAAGTTGCTCAGGGTGCACTCTGTCTCCTTATCCATGTCACTGATAAAAATGTTGAATAGTATTGGACCTTGTACTGATCTCTAGGGGATACCACTGCCACAGGCCACCAGCTAGACTCAACCTCATTTTTTACCATTTGCTATTTTGGTATACGTTAATTAAAATAGAAGACGATAAAAATTATAAGACAGGATGATCTAGTAGCTGAGTTTCACTACTTACTCCTCTGTTGCTAGTTGTGGTACTTCAGCAGAGCACTTGAGCATGTTTAACTTCTTGGCAGTTGGATCCTGTTAAGTTAAAAGACCAGAGACTGAAGGTAACAGGTCTACTGGAGTCATCAGCAAAGATGCTGAAAAAAATGGCTCACCAGTCCCTATGGGTTTCCTCTAGCAGAAGAAATAATGAACCTATGCAAGGACTGGACTAAATACAGCCCAGCGGTCAGACGGGCTACTGCAAAGGAAATCTGGGGAAAGCTGAAGTCTAGTCGTATGGATTTTAAACAAGAAATTGTAGTTAGTAGTTGATGGAGTTAATCTTTTTTTCTGGTAAGATCTCTAATATTCACCATGGTAAAATATTAGTATTTCCATCTGAGATTGTCTTTATTTGCACACTCTGGCATTGAATACACTGGAAAGGGCTGCCAACCAGTCTCTCAGTAAAAATGATAGTAGATTGATGAGTTGCTAATTTCCACTTCTAGTATATTTAAAACTCGTATAGTTATTTTTAAGGTTATTATTATTATTATTGTTATTATCTTTTTGTTTCTGAATTTCTTCTGTCTCCAGCAGAAGAAGCAATTCTGAAATCTTTCTACCGCTTCAGTATTTTTTTTTTTTTATTTTCAGGCAGAATTTTCCTAAGATTGTAAATCTACCCCATTCAAGTGGATAACTGACTACAAGACACAGTGGTTGAGGAATTTCTGGCTGCACGTTAGCTTGCAGCAATAAAAGCTAATTTCTTCGAACACCATCTCTTTGCATTATATGGACGCCACAAAGGCATCAAAAGAGAGAATTAGCTGCAGAAAGTATTCATACTTCCAGTTTCTTCTACAAGCTAATTTTGCAAAGATTTTTTTGCAAACTGTATTTTTAAAAATACTGATCCTTGATTTCCTTCCCCATCTACTCTCAACCATCAAAATGACCCTTCTATTAGAGATTGTTGATGAGGAATGAAGGGAAAAGAAGAGCTCTCAATTAAATAAATTGCCATAAAAATATACAGTAACATGTATTAGGTTCAAGAATATCAGAAGAGTATCGAGCAAGTTCCTAGCAATCTTTTTTTCTTGTTCAAGGAGTTCCTGCCTTTCAATAGATTTGTGGGTTTTGTCTTCACTTTTCCAAACATGAAAATTTGCTGCATTGAAGGTAGAAAAAATCTACATAGACTTAATGCTTTTATTTCGTACTTCCTTCCCAGCTGTCTCATATCTCACCTTTCTGAGACTATTGTGTAACTTTTTTTTTTCTGCTGGAAAATCGGTGCATTTGGTGTCACTAATTCAAAAAAAAAAAAAAAGTAGAAATTAAATTCTGACAACTAAGGAGTTCTCCATGCCTAAAAATTATCCTAATCTAAGCAGGTTTCCTAAAAGATATAACTAATACTCTAATACTTTCAAGTCTCTGGAATAAACCTCATACTTACAGGGGTGGAATAGAGAAAATAGTTACAGTGCTTTAGATGGATTTTCTTGCTTATATAAGGTTTTGAATGAAAAACTATCAATGAACAGAAACATAAGAAACAGTTCAATAACCTGTAAAAAATAAAATGATACGATTTACTGATAGACCTTCTTCCTGCATAAGAGAATACTACCATAGCTCTGAGCTTCCTTATAACTTCTCTTAGATTTTCTTTGTTGATTTTTGTGACGTAGTAGTTAGTGGTGAATTTTATTTTTTTTCTGAAATAGTGCAACAGAAAATGTATCAAAGGAAAGATGAAAGATGTTAAGATATTATTTTATGAAATTGTTATCATCATTTTTGTATTACATTTCCTTGGCCTTGGTCAGAATCAAGTTTTTTTTTACCGTTTCAAAACAAAGCCTAAACAAGGTTCCATGAAGACACAGAGGGGAAAGCATTACCATCTATTTGCAATTTCAGTATCTGGATATACAGTATTTTACTGTTTATGGTTTTCAATGCCTGTAAGTATCAGAGATAGATAGGAAAATTCATTTCATGCTCAGAGTTTTGAGAAATGATAAAGTGACAAAGATGTTTCTTGCATCTGAACAAATATTTTCACAAATTGCTGCTAGCTAATGATATAGGTAATAAATAAGCATGATATAGTTAATAAATAAGCAATTATCTAGCATTTAGCATAATACATACTGCATCACTTGGATTTGAGGGAAGCTGAAACTATTAATGGTAAGGATGAATTTGGTTTAACTACAGTTACAATTGAGTGGAAGTTGAATTTCTGTAATTACTAGAGTTATCTAAAACAGTATGTAAAAACGATTACTACTGGTCAATGGATCCTTTCAGTATTTAATGGAGATTCTTGAAGGAAAGGGACAAAACTTAGAACAGTTTTGGCTTGGGATTGCTTCTCAATGATAGGTAGTACTGAGTGAGTCAGCTTGAAGCTTGGACCATCTGAGGGGAATAACCTTTTATATAGGTCTCTATTTTCAGAACAATTATTAGATGATTTCTCTAATTTTAAAAAAGTATTATGTTCCCTTATTACTTGGTATAAATACATATACTCTTGAAAATGAAAATCATAGAATCCTTAAGGTTGGAAGGGACCTTTAGGGATCATCTAGTCCAACCTCCCTACACACGCAAGGTCACATAGATAAAAATCTGTTTAAACATATGGAATCCCAGCTCAAGGATAAACTTATTATTGGCATTATGTGCTGGGGCTGCAAGCATCATATCACCTATCTGTTTCTCTTTAGAACTGCCATTCTGAATCAGAAAAGTCTTTAACATCATCTTCAGTACTGATCTGTAGCATATATTTATGAAAAACACCTAAGATACAAGATGGTGATGCAGTTATCTTTCTCTTGGAAAAGTCTTTTAGCTCCCAGTGACCATTCATTTAGAGGTGGAGTTTGCAGAGCTGTAAGTTTTATCTGGGCTCTTACATTTCATATTCACTGATAAACCTCCATAACTTTGTAGATCTGTCTGAATCTATATTTATTTTGTAATTCTGCAACTCTCAATGATAAGATTTTCCAGTATTATGGGTAATATGAAAATGTACTAATTTGGCTTGCTATAAGTCTTGCTACCTGATCACTTTTACATGTTGTTTCTTCAAATGATATTTGATAGTGATTTACTATTTTGCATTTAAGAGTTGGGAGGCTTACAAGAAATGTCCTTTTCTCTCCTTTTGGATTTGTCAGTCTGCTATCAGATAAGAGATAATAATTGAGTTCTTTGGCAATTAGGACTAGTGTGTTGAGGTTAGAAATAATCTGTTTGCAAAATATTTTATTAGGATTTTGGTATGGGTAAAAAATGAGGATGAGGTACTACAGGGCATCTACTCGGCAAAATTTCAGTAAAATATATCAAAATAGCAATAAATTGCTATTATGTCAACGATTAATATGTTAGGCACAGAAGATTACAGATTTAAGGCTGAATTGTGAAAATGTTTATCCCAATTTCTTTTTTTCAAAGTCTAAAAAATTATTTATTTTCTTATTTTCAGAAATGTAGGTGGTTTTGCACTATATTTTGGAAGGACAAGAAAGCACTTTTAAGTAACTCTGTATTGAAACACCTGGGGAAAAATCCTAAAAACACCCTCCAAGTTTGAAAGCATGGCTTTTTCCCTTTGCAGCTTTTGGCTTAAAGGCCACCCAAACAGAGTGATGGAATGCCTCTTAGGCCCTTCAATGTCATTGCATAGAAACATGTATTTTTCTGTCATAGATAGGATAATCTCCCCAAGTCTTTTTTTTATACATATAGGTTCAAAGAGGAATCTTGAATATGATGACCTCCAACAGCAATCTGCTATTCTATTTTAATTGGGTAGAAGTTTCATCACTGTACAAAATGAAGTCAAATTCTACTTTATTTACAGAATGATTCTAGAAAAAAAAATCTTAAGTAATTTCTAGCCATGAATAATATATAATATTTATAATTTTATCTGTGGAACCTAAAGTGGGCTTAATATATATTCCTGAAAAGATATCCCATTGATCTTGGAAAAAAAAATGCACTCAATAAATTGCTGGACAAGTGGAGTTTCCTAAGAGATCAGTTTCCAGTATAATCACAGCAACTTAGTTAATGCAAGTTAAGATTTAAAGATTTAATGAAGGTTTAGAAATCCCATAATTGGGGATTATATTCCTTTTCCTTCAGTGAATTTATCTTGTTTATTGATTATTTTCTACTTTCTGTTGTGCTAGTGGAAGTTTGTCAAAATGAGTATTTACTGGCATGGTCATTTCCTAATGTATTTTATTTTCAGATTAAAGCTTTTTATTGCAAAAATTGAACACAATATGCACTAACTCAAACTCTATCATTATTAACCTATTTAAAGACATGCATTACAAATTCTGTAATATTAAATTATACTCTGCAAAATGGCATATGATCTTAACTTGTTGTATTCTGTCTCATGTATCAGCTGTTTTGTAGCCATTATCCATTCAAACAGTCCTATTACATTCTGCAGGACCAATGAAAGCAGCAAGGATTATTCATGTCATAGAGGAGATGGTACTTTTTAAGCTGATGCAAAACCTTTCAGCTATTTTGAAATTTCTGAGAAATATTTTAACTGCTGTTCATATTTATGTATTCTATAGAAAGCCATGCATGCACAGACTTCTGCAGTGCAGAAACCAACTAGCTATTATTCAGTGAAGAGCCAATTTTTTTTCATTTTCTTGAATGTAAAGGAGATCAGAATCTAATAATGCTTTTTTTATGATAGGTGTTGGGTACTTTTTTAGGGAGGTTTCAAATGTTTCTCTAAGAGAATAGGAGACAATCTATGATTTATGTTGTAAAAAGTTCTCAAGACTCAAGAATGTAGTCCCTCATACCTGCAGCTGGGCTGTCTGGCTTACTGCTTCATCAGCTATGTTAGCTGAAATGTTTATGTGATTTCTGCCTAATCCATTTTGATCCAAATTTGATGGGGAAGCATAGGGTGACTATTTAAACTCTCTGAGTTAAACTACCTTATTTTAATTGAAATATGTTAGGGAGCAATCACATATACAACTCAGGCAGAAAACTTCACCCAGTGGTAAGATTTTAGGAGGGAAATATGGGACCAAGGAGACGAGGAGAAATCTCGCATATTTGTTACTAGAAGAGGACATATCTACAAAGTATTTAAGAAGATGCACAGAGTGATACAGATGGAAGAACCTAGTAACTTTTAACTTACTCAACTGAAGTCCACGTAATAGGAAAGTTCCTAAGAATACTATCCTTTATAAATGTATTTAGCAGAAATATGAAGAGGGTATTAAAAATGTTAGCAACATGGCATGACTACAGAAAAAGCAGACAAGTAGAGACAGCAAGTGTTGAAGCCAATTTTATAAAGTATTCTATAAGTACTTTTTTGCTTACCTTTTAAAAAAATCATAGTTGTGCTGTGAACAGATATATCAAGTTACTTTCTTTACTGATCAAAATAGGAAAAAAATTAAATTCTTCCGGGAATACTTTTATCTTTAATCTGGGATGAAAATTTTACTTATCCTTCTTGTTATTTAATTATTGATGAATGTAAAGGGGAGTAGAGGAGTAAGTATTAATGTAACTTTTTCTAGGTCATTTAAAAATCAAAAGAAATGATTTGCCAATAAACCAAAGAGTTGATTCCTCCCTTCCTGTACCGCCCAAGGTGGAAGCATCCATAGGAAATCCAAAATTATACTGGTATCAATTATCTCCTTACAGTGAAAAGGTATTTGATTGGGTTGTCTGTCTCTATTCAGAATTTGCAAAGGTGATTTAAAAGAACTGGAAAATATATGCACTACAGGAAATACATATAACAACTCTGTCCTTTATTTTGTGATTAGAAAAAAAACAAAGATTTTTTTACCTTTCTTTTTGCTCTCCATAAACAAAAATCAAGGGGAAAAAGACTGATTAAAAATGATTTTCTGGCTAATATTTATCAGCTTGGTTAAAACTAATTTTAAGTAATTTGTACTTCCATTTGTTCTGTTTACTCTGGAATATTTTGCCAGATGATGCTAGTTAGGGATATCACTTTTGTTTACAATATAATGTAAGCATATATAAATGTAACTCAAACACTTAGCCAGCCTGTACTATGTTCTCAAGACTATTCCTTCTATTTTCCCTCTGACTTCCATGTTGAAATATCAGCTATAGCATCCTGCCTTGAAATTAAACTGTGAGCCTTTCAAAATGGTATGCAGTAATATGGGCTCATAGGTCTGATTAGACCTTTGAGGCATAGTGGGGTTAGTAGATGAAAGAGCTGAAGCAAGAGAACTATTGTTACCTTTTTATTCACAGAAATTCTGTCATTGTTCACGCAAATTTCATCCTAGTAACAAGATTCTATTAATTTTCCTCTATTTTTTTGTGAGTTTTAGTTGTTTTGATTTGTTTTCTAACCTATAGGAATTAGAATTCTATAATATTTATGAAACAATTTTTCTTTAAAAATTAAGTCATTTATTGTTTGAAATGCTCGAAGAGGCTTGCTTTATTTATTTATTTATTGCTTTGAGACTGGAAAGCTGGATATCTCCTGTGGATATACTGGCAATATTGACTATTGGGAAAATCAGCCCTTAGAAAAAGAGTGATTTATCATATTACAGAAAATAACCAATGAGAGACCAGTGGGATCTGGTAGTAGCCCTCACAGAAGACGGGAGTTTTCCACAGAGTGACTAGACTGAAGTATTATCCACTTGAGTGGAAAAATTGCTATGTAGAACTTTTCTAGAGCACAAGTCTAACTTCTTAAACAAGAAAGTCAGGAGTAAGTACATTGCACAGCAGAGGAGCCTGCCATGGGATGGCCTTGCTGTTCATTCTGTCAATGTGAACTCTCTCCCCATTTCCAGGTTGGCTGTTCACCACATCTTGGCATCTCTGTTACATAAAAGCTGAAGAGTCATTAATTTATCATTCCACAATCTCTAGTTCTCACTTCCTTGCATCAGTTAGGCACAAGCCATATGTTTGATTACATAGGGCAATGTGCCATGCCAATACATGGGTCTCCCTTCTCAATGGTTCTAGTAATGTTGCAGCACTCCGCTATTTTATGAAGAAATTGTTATCAGTTCTTAGGATTGCAACTATTAACCAAGCTCAGACCACTAGCCACAGGTGTAGGTACTATAGTTAAGCCAAAAGAAAGGCCATGCTGGATAATTTTCTAAAATGTTATTATTTGAATATATTTCCATAAATAATAAAGAAAAGTAAGCTTAAAATTGGTATAATAACACAGTATAATTTTAATATTATTTGTACAATTAAATATTCAAAATGCCTATGTTCTGAAGGCCTAATCCTAAAAAATCCTTTTGATAGAATCATAGATAAAATCATAGAATCATTATGGTTGGAAAAGACCTTCAAGATCCTTAAGTTCAACTGTAAACTCATCACCATACATTTTTCATACAATCAATCCTCTAACATTTTTTTGGGATTCATACTCCATAAATGGACTTCTCCAAATATTCTGACCTCTTTTTTTTTTTGTTTTGTTTTATTTACCTTTAGACATAAAATATTTTTTCTTTTCATTCTAGAATTTTAAGTACTCTACTGTTTAACTTTTCAAAAAAATCTTTGTTCATTTTTGTCTGTTCCTGCCTTCCAAAGTGAAGTTTTACTTTACATTCTCAAACTAGTTCCACAAGTGTTTTTGTTTAATTTAATAAAGATAAGGATCTGAATTCTCATTTTTTTCCCAGGAAGTCTTGATTCTACACATTGTTGGACACAGAGTAAAAGAGCCAGTTTTCTACTGTGTAAGTTGCAGGGTTCACCTACTGACTTCCATAGGTCTCTTGGCGCACAGAAATAAGTGGCTAGTGATCAGTGTGAGCCAACATTTTTTGTGTGCAAGGTACAAAGCATTAGGGAGGAGAGTGGAAATGATTATGTGACTCTTCTAACCAGTATCCAGGACAGGCTTGAATTTTTGAATGCCAATAAGTAAATGCAAGTTGTGTGTGTCTATAGGCTTCTTAGTTGTTGCTATTGCTAGCCTAAGTAGCAACTGATTTAAGTACATTTTCAAAATTCCCTTTGAAAAAATACAGAGTAGGAGCAGCAGTGAGAATGCTTTTGAGCCCCTGGCCTAGATATATGTGCAAAGGTTCTAAAAAATGAGTATTTTTCAGCCAGCTGCTCAGTACTCCATGAACTATTCTTGGCAGTATTCCTGGTGGCTTATAAGTCTATAATGCCTGCTTTCACAGCTTATTTCACCTTTATTGGATCATGGATAACAAAGCCTAGTGCTTGTTCTGTTTTTCAGCCTTCAGTTATACTGCTGTACGAGAGAATCGGTGTCATGTTACTAGGAATTTTTTTCCCCTACTGATATATCACGGTTATTTTTAAATTCACAATTACAAGATCATTTGACTATCCTGAAGAGTAAAGTTGTGATTCAGGTTAAAAGCTCTTTGCAATATCTAAGTTTATAAATATCATTTTCTGTTAGAAAAAAATATTCAAACTCATAGATAGAAAATGTGAAGTGTGCAATAAAATCAGATGATAGAATGAGAAACTGAAGATAGAAATGGAAATAATGTTTTAAGACAATTAAGTACACAACCCTTGGGAGGCTGTTTGTGAATTATATTAGGTAGATTGGTTAAAGCAACTGGAAAGAAAATATGTAGACAAACAAAACATGAAATATTGCTGTAACTAAACAGCTTTCTAATATTATTTCCCTAATCAAAGTGTTATTTTACTACCAGTTATTAAATATTTGATATTATATCAAATGCATATATCAATATGCATGAGAACAGAGAGACACATTTACAGTAAAGACTCAATCTCAAGTTCTTGGATTTTTTTCTTTTGGTTGCTTTTGAGTTTTTCCCTTTTTTTTTTCCAAATGGAATAAATCTTACACTTATTCATGCTTACACTTTTCATAATTACAATATTTAGTTTAGAATCTTACCTGTCCTATATCAACTTTATAGGGGTGGACATCCTCACAAAACTTGATTTAATCGTTATGCTGCATAACCAATTGATTATGTATTTCACTACTGACTCTCAAATTCATCTTGCATCAGAAAAATATGCACTGGAATGCAAGTTCCTTAAAGGGCAGCATAGATTTCCCCCTAAGAAATATGGACATGAGAAAATTGCCCCTTCTTAATCATAAAAGAAATTTTACATAGGTCTTATGAGGGATTTGTGCAGTTTCCTTATGTTCAAACAGATAATGTGGTCACATTTCTCAAGTCAAAATCTAATTTAATTCAGAAAGAAACTGAAAGGAGAAGATCTTTCATAGCTTGGCATCTGGACCCTGTGATTACCTTCCAAAGATGACGAGAAGCGGAATGAAGTCATGTGTAAATTGAACTCTGCTTCAAAAAAGTATAAGCAATATTTTTGTCAAATAGAAATAAAGCATTCTTAAAAGTAATGTTTGGGCCTTTTTGGTGTTTTGTGAGTCCTTTTTCATGGTAACAGTGTCAAAAAAAGAAGCAAAACTATTTTTCTTATGTGTTTGACCAAGCAGAAAGAAATGGAATATGAAATGTGGAAATATAACTATTTGGTATGCTTACCTTTATAATGACTTGCAGTGACGAGTTGTACTGTTCAGCACATACTGCTTTGTAATGTCAGGCTGAATTTTAAAAGATTCATAAATTTGGTTCTGGTAATCAGAACTGAAGAATAATGTTATTCAAATTTAATTGTTCAACTTGTCCTTGCTCAGAAAGGAGCAGAGGGTAGAAACTGTGGAATTGTGGTTTTAAAAGGATTGTTCTGAGTTACTGGGCAATGTACATAATGTTTTTTGAACATACATATATACTTAAACCTGTACACAGGAGGAATCCAACTGATACAGAGGAAGTGTGCACATTATTTGTACAATACCTTATTGACTGCCTATTTATTTTGTTGGTACTTGCTTTTCCAATCCAACAGTATGAGAAACAGAATGTCGTTATCCACTGCTCATTACTCTTTTGTGCCCATGGTAGCTAACCCCTACATCCTTCTCTCATTACTGTCCTTGTTTCATCTGTTATTTTTTGCTGCCTAACGGTGAAAAGAAAAAAAAAAATCATGGCAAAGTAAATTGTTGTTTGTAGTTAAATTTCCAAATTTTATTTTTTTCCAAGAAAAATTTGTTTTATCTAACAGTAAGACATTTTTACCCATGTGTGACTTGTTGGCCATTTACAAAAGGGACTCAAATGGCAATGGAATTGTTGAAGTGACAAAGCTTTGTGAGGGAAACTCTATGCTTCAAAAATGACGTAAAAGAAGAAAATGTCTACCATTTCAGGTAAAGATCTAGCTCACTAGGAAATACCACTACAGGTTGTTATGGGTTTGAAAAACCACACAGATCATCTAGTCCTCACATGTCTCAGTGGGCAAGGGACAGGTAAATTGTGACCTTTTGCAGAATAGCCTAATTTTTAACAAGCTTGCCACATGTCCCATTTTACTCAGGTTTAAGACTCATTGAGAGTCTTAAACTCTCCATCAGCTTGTGCAGAGGAGCTGCAAATATTAGTAATATTAAAGCTTTTCGAAATGCATCTTATGCGTTTTAAGGAAGTTTTCTATATTTGTATATTGAAATGCAATTAGCTTGCTTATTATCATTGGCACTATGAGAAAAAGAAAAATAATCTTTTATTTATTTATTTATTTCTGTAAAGTAACTTCTGCCATTCCACTCCTTTCTCATTTTGACTTCATTTGGTCTATTTATTCAAAAAGAAATGAAGTCCTTTGCTCTGTATCCTTTCTCCCACGCACAAAAAATTGTCAAGAGATTATTATTAGCCATTTGTTGTGTGAAGAACATAAAAGAAGGAAAGAGGAGCAGGGAGAGAGAAATTAGAGGTATCCTTCGGCAAAAGAATGTTTTTCCCAAAGGGACTGAATAATGATAACTGTGTTTCTGTGGTCCTGCCAGAAGAAAGCTGATGTAGAGGACTCCATAATGAGATTCTCAGCTATAAATTACATAATCCAGTTGGCCTCCAGTAGAAATGCTCCTATTTGTCTCCTGTTTCACCAGTGATGAGAAAAGGTTTCCAGAACATGTCCTTTGCACTCTTCTTGAAAATATGATATGAAGCTCAACACAGTCCATCAATTAGCAGATACTTGAGTATCACATTGATTCCATAATAAGTTGATCTGCTGTATGAAGCATTTTTTGGTATTTCAAATCAGTCATTGTTATTTTGGGTTGCATTATTTTTGTGCTACCATACATGATGCAGTGCCTTAATTTGAATGCAGGGGGTGAATGTTTCCCTCTATAAACAAAACTAACCCTGGAAATCATATTCTTTAGAATCATGAATACGATAATGCCAGTGCACAATCATTGTAAATTTCATTAAAATCTTTTAATCAAATCATGAATCAAAAAAATGCATAATAGTCTATAGAATCTCTACGAAAATGAATGTGTAACTGTTTTTTTTAATGTTATGTAGCACTGCCTTTCTATAAGGTTTTCAACACCACATCTACTGAAAGTCTTCCCTTTCTGATGGATTCCAGTAATGTTTATCGTTATTCACTGATTTTATATGTCGTCTTAATGGTCAAGGCTGCTCAAACTTGGGAGATCTCTTTTTTGCTGCTTCCACCCAGGAAAATGAGAAGGACTGATTCTTTGCTGTCTGTTTCAGAATTGAAAATCTCATTGGGTTAACAAGGTTACCGTTCCCAACCCAACTGTCAATCTCAGTCCCTTGGAACATCAGGTTTCACAGGTCAACCCACAGCTTGTTAAGCTATTTCAACAGTCCAGAAGTAGTAGATGTTTAGTTAAAATCTTTAAAATCTTTATTCTGTATAACTTTCATTACATTTTATCTATTTCTCTATATTCCTTTTTAATATCACTGCCTTCTAACAGCATACATTGCTCTAAGAATGATTAGAAATATCCTTTACTCTCTCCATTGCAACCAATTGACCTCCAAACAGCAACAAGCGAGATGTGGAAAATAACCTCTCTCAAATTTAAACTCTTATTGTAAGTCTGAGTTCTTCCTGGAGCTGAGAGTCACTGTAAAAGGTCAGTGCATTGATACGCGGTATATTAGTGAACTGTACCTCACGTTAGCCCCAAACCTGTAGTGCTTGAGGTAAAAATAAAGAGTGATAAAACGTCTCTGAAAACTTTCCTATCAGTATACTCGTTATGTGAGAAGGATGCTTTTGTGATGATATAGGGAATCAAAGTAGTTATTCACAGATTCATTTTTGGTCTAACAATCAATTAATGACCTCAGGTCACGGAACTCTATTTTTTAATACCTCCTTATCTCTAAGCAGCTTAGGATAGTGATGGCCTCTTGGTCTTTTTCTTTCCTTCTTCTTCTTCTTCTTCTTTTTTTTTTTCCAAGATGTCAAGTGTCAAGGAAATTTATATTTGGGATTTGAAAAAGCTCTACGTTTTCTACAAGAGCAGGAAAGCTTTGATTAATTTTAGTATGTTCTCATTCAAGAAAGTATAGAAATTATTGCTTATAGTAATGTGTCTAAAACATTATCAGCCAACTTGGTAACCAGGCAAATAGATCACTCTTTATACTCATATTTACTCTTTAAACTCTTTAAACTTCTATTTATTTAAGAGTCTAACAAGAGGTATTTGTGGAAAAAGAGTGCTTAATGTAGTATGAGAATTTTGGGGTTTTTTTGACTTTGAACTTTATTGGCACTTTGTGAAGTGTCATCAGTAATATTGAGTGAGATAGTTGGGGGAGAATATCACGTCAAATTCTGAAGAGGTATAGATGTTTAATAAAAGCAGTAAGTAAATAAATTAAAAGTTTGGTTTTGCTAGTAGGAAATTCACCATGTTTCCAGATTCAAACTCAATCCATTTAATTGTTCAACTCAATAAATAAATGAGTAGAATCTGTTGTATGTGATTTAAAAAAAAATCATTTAGTAGTTGCTGTACATAACTGTTCAAAATCTCTGATGTTCAGATTGGTGGCATTCCAACTTAGTATCAGCAATTCATAATCTATTTCTAATCTCCATTTATTTCTAAACTCCATTTATTTCTAAGTTGTTGTTTTGAAGGTATCTATACATTGTAAATGTATAAAATGTATAAAATGTATAAATGTATAATGTCTTACTTTTCCATAAACTGAAAGTCTGAATATATCCTCTGTTCTCTAGAAACACCTTGTAAGATGAAGGAGATAGAAGAAGATAGAAAAATCTAGTAAGAAAATAATAATAATAAATAAATGTCTTACTTATAGGCTTTCTTGTGATAGAATATTTTGAAAAATATTCTCCTTCTCTGAGTGGATCAAGTTTATATCTATGAAGTGCTTCAGTTGAAAAGTTTCTCCTTAATATAAACATCATATTCAGATTCATAACATTACAAATAATGCCCCTAAATTCTGCTACTGTAACTATAAATAATTACTGAAGGAACACACAAAAAGCACTTTTAGTATAAATTATTTGGATGTCTCATACAGTTATTGGTGACTGTACTCATTGTACCACCAGCTGAGATTTTTAAGTTCAAATTTGAGCAAATATAACCAGATAAGAACTTTATAGGATTTTGCAGATCTTCACAGAATAGTAGGTAGCCTTATGAGTATGCCCTTATAATGTATCAATTTCCATGTCTAAACCACATCTTAGTTTTGATTTGTTTGATAGAATCAGCTAATTATTTCTATGTGCTGCCACTTTATCTGATCTTAGCTTTGCTGTCTAGAATGTTAAAAGCTTTGTCTTAAGAGGTGGACAAAAACAGCAGAACATCACTGTTTTTAATTGGCCCTAAAAGACAGCAAAAAAAAAAAAAAAAAGGTAGTGACTTGTGTTATGCTACCATATCACAGGGATCCATGTTTCCTTGATGCCTCTTTGCTAAATGCCCCTAACATAAGTTTGCAGTTCCCTTTTGAAAGCAGAAAACATGTCCTTTTTTTTCCCCAAAATGGGACTCGAAAACACTTCCAAAATATCATTGACAATGTTTTCAGACCCTACTATCCTTCTTTCCCACCAACCCCACTGCCTCTTTTTTTATATATACTGAAGTGATTTTTTTCAAGAATTGAATAAAATATTAGAGCAAATATTAACACAGTCTAGATTTGCCATATCTACTACATATGATTTCTCCTGGAATTGTTTCAACTTTAATTTTGTTTCTTCTAAAATACTGCTTGTTCTTATTGCTGAATTTGAATAGCTGTGGTGTATAGCTCAAGGATTCCTGTTACTGATGCATTTTTAATTTCTCAGATCAGACTTGTGACTTGTAATACTGCTGGAGTGCTGAGAGAACTACTCTAGATAGTTAAGGCAAAGACCTTTGAAAATACAAAGGAGAATATAAACTGAAGCTGATACTGAGTGGGCCACTTGTACACTAAGTAAAGGACAGATATCTCTTATCCTAGCTCTTGTAGCTTTGAAGGCACACAGACAGCCAAATGATTTTCCAGTCAATTAACACTGCCTCATAATTGACTATATCTCTACTGAATACTTGATGCTGGATGGATGGTTATATACATTTGGTGTGATGTGGCATGGTTGTTCCAGTGGCCTTGATGATAATGTTGACCTACACAGTGATGTTTGTTGATCAAGATACAACCCTTTAAATTTAAAGCTATGTTTGACTATAATTCTAAATTTTAAATAACAGCATTTACACTTACAGACTGAGAGGAACAGCACATTAATAATTTTTGATTAACTTCTTTGTTATCATTTTTTCTTTCTCTGCTCCCCTGAGTAATGCTTGCTCAATCCTAGGTCTATCGAGCCTATTCACCCTGCAGGCAACTGTCACAGGAAAGACGTGTAACTGTTACATGCTAAATGACTGGATATATTTTTTTTCAGGAAAAAATAAAGACTCTCTTCCAGAAGGAAAATTGTGCTGTGAATAATAATATGACGACATGTTATTCCTTTTCCTCATGATTTTCTAAGTTCAAGGAAAAATTGTAACAAGGACATAGCCCAGTGGTTTTAACCTCTTAATCTGGAATTCTCTTATATAACGAACTACTGAATAAAAATTTCACAATACTGTACTTATTGTAGCTTATGTATAGATATTGATACTTTGAAGCCCTAAATAGCATTCTGTGACCAAAAGAGAAGAAAATTGTGCAAATGCTATAAAAAATACAATTAAAAAAATTAGTCATATTTGAAAAGATATCTAAAGATATCTAAAAATCTATTCCTAGTACTAGAAAGTATTCATTGTTTGAGTGTTTTAAATTTACAGACTTACTGATATAGTCCACTCAAAATTCCTCACTTCTTTGTCTAATAAATTATAAGATTACAGACTACATATCTAACATATGACTGATAATGTATAGGAACTATTTTCAGAACAATATTCTAACAACAAAACTCTCAAATACTTTGCTAATTTCTATATGTCTGCACCTGCACCTATATGCATATTTAATGTTGGAAAATGCAATTCTTCTTAATTTCCTGCTTCTGAGAAGCTCCGAATGGCGTGTACTATAGTTATGACTTGTTTTGAATCTTCATAGGGCAATAAAAAAGAGCAGGAGGCTTTCAGCAGGTAGATATTTTTATGTTCTTAAAACAAGATCTAGTTTTACTTTAGATCTAGTACTTTATTCTACTCTTGAAGCTAAGAAACTATTAACTAAACTAGTTACGTTGGAGAAAAAAGAATGTGCTTCACTTTTGTCCATGACACTTCAAACCATTTAGGGTGCTAATTAGAAATGAGCAGAACAGAAAAATAACTAGCAGAGGACGCTGGAGGTCTTTAGTAAAAGCTTTTGATATTTTTGTTCGTCTGAACTACAAAACCTGTACTGAGACTGAAAGAATAGAAAAACAAATTGTATCAAATTCATTCCCTTTCAAAGACCAAAAAATATACTATGAAAGAATTATCTTGTGTGAAATTAATATGTATTTCAAAATATGTGATGAGCTCTCTTTTGTCTAATCCTCATAATTTATAAATACCAAAGAAAATGTTCCACAGTATTACTATGGGACAGCCTGTCTCTTTCAGTCTACTTTGAGCTTTGAGCCATATTTAAATAACAAATTTGAACTTGCTTGACATGTAATTCCAGCTTAAATAGGATATAATATTTTAAACACATTTTCCAAGTCTTTATTACATATAATTGAAGCTCAAATATCATGCTTGAAAAGAGTTTTGGAAACTTTGACATTGTCATCTGACCAGCCAAACCATGTTTGAAAATGTTATCACTACTGCATTTGTAAGTGAGCTCAAAGCTCAGTGCAGACAACCTGACAGGCAGCTACTTGGAAGTAGGGTGTCTTAGTAACCTTAAACATGGCTTTTCCTTTTGAACACTTTAGTAGTCGAGATAAAGTGGAAGCGTTTTGGCAGCCCAACAGTCTTTGATCCAGTCTGTGGGAAAAAAATGGTGCTGAAATGCCCCCTAGTCCTGGATTATATAAACCATATCTGGATGACAACTATCTGTCCTTTCCCCTGCCTTTTAAAACCACAGCTAATACAAAATTTTCATTTAGGCTGAAAAGTGCATAAGGAAAAGAAAAGGATCACCTAACTGCTTTCAAAAAATTTAAAATGCTCTACAGCTTAGCATCAAAATAAACACAAAAATAACATGGTTCTATACTTCCTGTTATATATCCTCTCTGTTAGTAAATTAAGTGAAATCTTCCTACAGATACTTCAGTATCATTAGGATTTCAGAATCTCTGTTAGTATATTTAAACTATTTCCCTTCTTGTTGGCTGTTGGCAGGTAGGAAGTAATATGTCCTGTTATTTTCTCCTTTTATGGTGTTACCATGTTTCAACTGGGAGAGTTAAGTAGGTTGTAAAAAGAAGAGGAAAATTGGGAATAATATAGTGTTCCTGTAAGGAATGAATTAAAAATTGTGGGAAAGCTACTGAATGAGGCTATGCCTGATTTGATTCCTCACTTGACCATATCTGTTCTTGTCAAACAGAACACCAGGAAAAAAAGATGGCTAGATTTCTTTTTTAAAAAACTTGCTATGGCTATTTTATTGGATGTCATGAAGCTGAAACAAAGTGCATGAGATGACACATAGTACTAAGTTCCAAGAAATACATTTTTGTTTGTTTGTTTTCCATATAGGAATAGCCAAGGATCTAGAGCTCCTAGAGAGGGTCCAGCAGAGAGCAACAAAAGATGATCTCAGTCTCTCATATGAGGAGAGACTGAGTTGGGCCTGTTCAGCTTGGACAAGAGAAGGCTGAGAGGGGATCTGATTAATATGTATAAGTTCATGAAGGGAGAATGTAGGCGGGAAGGGGCCAAGCTCTTCTCATTGGTGGCCAGTGACAGGACAAGAGAAAATGGGTATAAGTTGAAACACAGGAAGTTCCATCTCCAGGTGAGGAAGAACTTTTTTCCTGTGAGGGTGACAGAACCCTGGAACAGGCTGCCGAAGGAGGCTGTGGAGTCTCCTTCTCTGGAGGTCTTCAAAACCCGCCTGGACGCCACCCTGTGCCACATGCTCTAGGTGTGCCTGCTTGAGCAGGGAAGATTGAACTACATGATCTCTAGAGGTCCCTTCCAACTTTGACCATTCTGTGATTCTGTGATTCTATGATCTTTAATTGGCTGTTGACAGAATTGCTGTGAATATCTGGACTCTCTCCAACAGTTTCCTATCTTTCTTGCACTAGAGAGCCTGCAGTACACAGAGTGTGGCAGATATAGCCTCATCACAGCTGAGCAGAGGGAGAGGATGCCCTCCCTTGACCTGCTGGCAGACAAGTTTAACCATTGTGTTTATTATACTTAAGCCACAAAAAATTGTAACAGTATCACCTTTCATAACCCAGTCAAAACTAAATGCTAAATGATGCCCATCCCAAAATATCTTTCTTTTTTAAAAATTTTGAAATATCATTTAAAAATTTAAGAGGATGTTTCGGGAAAATATCAGTTATCATTGGATTCAGATTATCTATATAGTTTCACATGGCTACCTACAGCAACTCTCCAAGATCCTTTTTTTGGGGGGAGGTCCTGGTGTGCCTGACCAATAAACTTCTTCAATGGAAGAAGGCTCAGAGAGGAGATGATCAAGGACAATGTGCCCATGAAGGTCAGGAGTAATGCAAGGGGCGACCCATTAACCATAGCTGCTTCATGGAGCTGACTTTATCTCAGTACAGAGGTGACCACAGGGTGACCTTTGTTTCAGATAAGCAGATGTATTTGGTGAGTGGATCAAATGGTGTGAACGTTTCTTCCTAAGTTTATCAGAGGAGAGTAAATGTCTCTCTGAGATAGCCGGTATGAAGGGAGTGTATATGTAGCTCAGACCAATACAGTATTAAACCTGAGTAACTATCACAGAAATTGAAAACAGAGAGGGGCCTGAGCTTTGTGGGTTCAACCCACAAATTCCTTCCTGACAACTGGAAGTCAGCATCATAACAGTGAGCATATTATAGAAATGGGTAATGGCGAATCACATTGGTATAATGACTGAAATGTACATTGCAATTGCTATATTTTGCTATATCTCACAGAACCTGATCAGAGAATACTGGACTGGACTCTGATACCTAATGACTGCAAAACAACCAAAATATGAGTATTATAATATAATACTATACTTATACTTATAATAATACTTATAATAATAATAAGTTTAAGACACAGTACACAGAAAAAATTGACTCCAAATTCAATTCATATATGTTAGAGATTATGAGTAGCTTCAATTTGACACAAAGCTTTTATATGTAGCTGAAAGTTAATGTTTCAGTGACTGACTTTTTTTTCAGAGATATTAGTAAGATTTCAGTCATACATGAATAATTATGCTTGTATGGACGAGCTGTCAGTAATTGTTATTATTTGACTAGACCTGCTATCTTCATATAGAAAGACTTTTAAAGATTTTTTTTAAAAAAACTAAAACCTGATAATCTCAGCTAGAATGGAGAAAAATAAAATCACAGAATCAAAGAATGGTTGAGGTTGGAAGGGATCTCTAGAGATCATCTGGTCCAAACCCCCTGCTCCAGTAAGGACACTCAGAGCATGGGGCACAGGGTCACATCCAGGCAAGTTTAAGATACCCAGAGAAGGAAACTCTACAACCTCTCTCGACAGGAACCTCTGTTCCTGGGCTCTATCACCCTTACAGTAACAAAGTTCTTCCTCACATGCATGTAGAACTTTCTGTGTTTCAAGTTGTACCCATTACCCCTGTCCTATCGCTGGCCACCATTGAGAAGAGTTTGGCCCCATCTTCTTTACATTCTCTCATCTGATATTCATAAATATTGATCAGATCCTCTCTCAACCTTCTCTTCTCTTGGCTAAACACACCCAGCTAACTTAGTCTTTCCTCACATGGTGGATGCTCCAGTCTCTTAATCTTCTCCCAAGAAACAGAGCAGAAAACCTTATCACTACTCCCCAAAAGAAGTCTAAAACATTAGGAGTGTGTTATGTATTTAGGTTGGTATATGGGAGTATAATGCCCTTCACGGCAAGAACAAGACTCACCAGAGCTAACAACATCTTCATAAAGGCACTAAAATTTGTTTAATCCTATATGTATCAATGTACTGTATATGAAGATATAATCTAGATAGAAGATGCTGTTTTCCACGAGCTTTTTCCATGATAGGGAGCTAGTTGGAAACACTTTCCTTATCCTGCATTGTATTATCACATATGCTTTGTGGAGCAAATGCTGAACCATTTCTGCTAACTAAAACTACTGAATAGTTTGGAAAGATCTACCAACTATTGATCAGTTTGCCACGTCTGTTCACAGAAAACAGAAAATTCTTTCTTATCTTTCTGTCAAGATAAGGTTATTTGTTAATTTGTACTTAGACAGGTACAGTATCTAAATTTTTAAGATTTTTGGCTATGTGCAATGTTGATTCCATGAAAATTATGCAATATTGACTAAAGACATTTTAAAGGGCTAGCCAGTGGTTCATTCAAAAGAAAAATTTAAGAGAGTGATCTGAACTACTTCAGATCACAGCGCTAAGTTGCTCTCCAATGAATATTCTGGTAAATTCAAAGGTTCTATTCTCCATGGGATTGACTGAAATTTCCTGAGAGACTTCTTCTCCCTATGTGATTATAAGCATTTGAACAGCTGCTAAAGGTTTTGGGCAGATGTCTACAACTGTGGAGCTACATCTGGAACAAATCTAGATGACCATAAATTTCAATACTTCAGAAAAAAAAACAGTGAAACTCACTTCTCTCACCTAGGTCTACCAAAGCCAATCAATTCCTGCTGTTGGGAGGGATGGGAAGAGAAACAGAGAACTTTTTGTCTTCGCTATAGCAGATATGTAAGATACTTTAATATTCTGCTAAAGGGACAGAACATAAACTTAGATAACTAAAACCTGATCTGGGAAATATGAGCCAAAGTCAAAGTAGCTAATTCATTTCCAGGCACTCATAATATAAACCTTACCTGGTTTTACTCTTAAGCACGATGGTTAGAATTTGAGCCTTCTCTTACAGCTCATCTTTATTTACAATGAATAGCATACTTTCTTTTAAAAATATCTTAGTAAGGGATGGTTATCACATTTTAATTTCACAGGGAAATAATTTTCCTTGTTTATATGTTAAAACAATATTTTTTTTTGCAGTGCAATTTTGAATAAATTTTAGTATTTGGAAGATGATAGCTAAAATTTCAATTTCCAGAGGGAATTTCATACTAATATCTATTAAATGCATAACTATATTTTTCAGGAAACCTTTTGAATTAAGTTGACATTACACTATTTTTTCTGAAATGGACATCATGAGGTGGAATTGAGATGCTGAGAGTGAGAATGTATAATTTAAATGCTATTTAATAAAGCATATGTTAAATACAGTTCTTTGCAAAGAAGTCCTTTAAGGTTATTTATAGTTTGATTTATTATATTAGAGTTCTTCTTAATAATAGAGTTATCTTACCATTGTAATTGAACCTATCAGTCAAGATTAGAGAGGACATTTTAAACGTCTGAAGCAAGATGACAAGGTATCTGTGTAGCAAGAAACAAAAGCTAGTATGAGAAATTAATACTATTGAAGTATTGAAGTATTTTCTTAACTTGAATTTTCCAAATCATTTGAGTCTGGAGATATGTTTTTATGTTTGACAAAATCAGAACTGAGTGACCAGCTGCCTTTGTTATTAATTGGTGCTCTTAATATGGACTTTAAGATCAACGTAGAGTCATCAAACTCAAAATAGAGACTCTACAGAACTCTGTATGGATAGGCAGCTACATGAAGAAAAATGATATCTAAAGAACAATCTCTGCAAAAATGATCTTTGTGTTGTTCAATGTGAGGTAAAGAATAACTGTATATGACCTGTCAAAGTGTTTTTAGACAAGCCCTGTATCGGCTTCTTATGGCTCTTGACAAACCCAGGCTCCTTAGATTCCATGCTTCAAAACTCCTCTACTTTTTCATGTCTGGACTACTACACAGAATTGGCAAGACTCTCCCTCACTATCTTAATTTATCTCTGTATACAATGATTCTGCAGGATGTTACTTAGTTCCATCTTGGGGATAAGAAGTTTTGCAATTAGAAAAAAAAAAAAAGAGGAGGAGTGGAAAGGTAAGAAAGAAATAAGTAAACTTGCTGTGGAAGAAAGAGTCAAATAGTGCGTGTACATTTATTACTTTGTGCTTTGTTCTGGGCAAGTATTATTAACCTTAAAAGTATTGTAATAAAATGGATGAGAAAGAAGTAGAGTATAAAGTACTCAATGACATCAATCAATTTAGAGAACACAGGAGAACCAGAGCAGCTAAGGATTCTAGGAAATCCACTGTAGACTTTGCTCTGCCAGTCCATTTGCTTGGAAGCAAAGATGAAATAATGTTATTGCTGAAGGGAGCACAATACCACAAGAACAACAGGGAAATTGAAGATTGTATGTTGTTTTTGACTGATTTCATATGAAAGGAATTGCTTCAGCTCCATGGAGAGGAATCTGGGAGTCCTGGTTGACAACAAGTTAGACCTGAACCAGCAGTGTGCTCTCATGGCCAAGGACAATGAGATCCTTGCATGCATCAGGAGGAGTATTGCCATCAGGTCAAAGGAGGGGATCTTGCCCCTCTACTCAGCTCTGGTGAGGCTGCACCTGGAGTATTGGAGGCATTTCTGGGCTCTCCAGTACAAGAGGGATGTGAAGCTTCTAGAGAGGGTCCAGTAGAGAGCAACAAAGATGACTAAGGGACTGGAGCATCTATTGTACATGGACAGACTGAGTGAGTTGGGCCTGTTTTTCACTGGAGAAGAGAAGCCTGAGAGAGGATCCGATCAACATGTAAAAATATTTGAGGGGAGAATGTAAAGAGGATGGGGTCAAACTCTTCTCAGTGGTAGCTAGTGACAGAAAAAAAAAAAAAAAGGTTTGAATGTATACAAATTGAAACACAGTAAATTTCATCCTCATATGAGGAAAATAATTCTTACTGTGAGGGTGATAGAGCCCTGGCACAGGCTGCCCAGGGGTGTTGTAGAGTCTCTTTCTCTGGAGCTCTTCAAAACCCGTCTGGATGCCACCCTGTGCCACGTACTCTGGGTGTCTCTGCTAGAGCAGAGGGGAGTTGGACTAGTTGATCTCCAGAGGGCCCTTCCAACGTTAACCATTCTGTGATTCTGTGAATCTGTAATTCTTTTGATATTTTTTACTTGCTTTCTGGTTTTGTTGTTGTTATTAGTACAATTAATGTTTTTCCAACAGGAATAACTATAAAAAAGTGCTCTGTCTTCATCTGCTGGTCAATTACACAGAATTTTTTCAATTAGCTGAGACTTTTATTAGTTATAATTGTTTTTGTTCTGCATTGCTTGTAGATTATCAAGTATATATTCATCCAATAGAAAATATGCCAGAATTTCCTGTGTTATATTGTACAAGATCAACTGTAGGAATGATGCAGATGATAGTAGCATGCTGTTTTAACTGTGTGTGAAAAAGTGACCCTTTAGCTTTCTACCAAAATATAATAGGATCTATATTTGACAGAAATAGCCAGATTTCTGGTTGTATATGCTTGTAGCAGAATAGTGATGCCAAAAAAAAAAGCTGTAAAAATACCACAAGGAGTTTTAAAAGGAATAATGAAAACTTAAAATCATGATTAAAATGAAAATACTTTGCTCTTCTACTCTAGTGTTCCCATTTTGAAACCTGCCACTGTCTATGCTGCTGATGATATAAAAGACTCTTCTTTTTTGCATTTGATCTTCTGACCAACAATCTTACATGAGATATTATATAATATTACAGTTTTGCATGTATAGAGGCCTCCAGCATTAACATGAGGCAGTCAGTGTAGCATCTGTTCCTTTCAAAGGGATATACAAAGGCATATGCATAGAAAAAAAATTTACATAATATTAGCAAAATATGATTTCTGAATGGTGAGATTTTATGATATTTTCAGGAGAAAATATCTCTGGTGACTCCTTCTGCACAGCACAGATTTTCCTCTTCCTCTGTCATTCATTCCCCTTCCCACTTCTGTCCTTTTATTTATGTTTTGTTTCATAATTCCAGGCAAGTTACAAATTATTTGCTGATTTAAGTTTAATGAACTACATAACTTCTAACATGTTGTCTTTGTGAAAGTAAACTTCATATAAAAAGCCAACAATCCTTACCTTCTATATATCTTCAGAATCTTGTCTTTCCTATCTTAGCAGATTTGTCAGCTAATAGATGTTGATGTGTATTTATGATCTAGTTAGAGATATAAATCATACATATCCTTCATTACCCTCCTTCATATTTGTTTCTTTTACCTTTGAATGGAACTCAGTGCTGCTACTAGAATTAATGAATAGATATTTATGCAGAAGACTTCAGGATGTATCAAAGACATTATATCCTTCCGGATAAGCACTTAGCAAAACAAAATTAGTTAATAGTCCTATTTTATATAATTTCTCATTGTGATTTTTTTTTTCTTTAAGAGTTAGATCATGCTCTCCTTTCACAAGGTAACAAAAGACTTCACTGAAACTGAACATTCTGGTTCTGACATAAAGAGAGTTTGAACATCTGTCATTTGATTTTTTTTTTTTCCTTTTTTCTTTTAAATCATAGGTAGAAGAAAGGCTGGAGAAAGAGGTTTACATTGTCTGGTAAGTTTGTTAACTACAGACTAAGAATAGTAGGGACCATTGGTAGTGTCCTCTGGGCTGGAATGGAGAAAAATATATTTCTCTAGAAATTAAAATTCTTCAAGCAAAGATATTATTGCACAAGGGAGTCCATATGCACAAGGAGTCCATATGTAGTCCTGCCTACAGGACTGCCTACAAATATCCAGTATCTTTTTTATTATTATTTTTTACAATCCTTATTTCCTTTAATGCGGGGTTGCCTAGATACACCTACATCCTCCTATTAACATCTTCAGTGCAGTATATTTGGATAGACAGATCTACGTGGGCAATCATTCCATTATGAAGGTATTACCTACTCCTCATATAACTCAGAAAAGAGGCAGCATGAAGCTCCAGACCAGTACCTACAATTAAAGCTCTCAGACACTTTTGACAAAATTGATAGTTATCTACAGATGATCAAATAATAGTAGCAGAACACATCATTCAGAAAATTTTAGTTTTATGATACACACTGTTAACCATTCACAGTATTTCCAGATCTGTTCAGTAGATGAAAAAAACAAGTCTCATAAATTAATACACAAAACTATGGGTTATATACAGTATATTATATTTCTATATATTCTTTATATATTACTTTCTCAAATCACTGAAAGAATCAATACATGTATTTGATGCTTTCTTTCCCGTTAATGAAGTCTTGTTTTATTTGTCCATGTTTTCCTATCCAATACCATTTTCTCTTCTGGTAAATTATATTCTGTCTATTTAACCTCTCCTTCAGTTTTAATTGAATGAAATGTCAAACTGCTTGTAATGGTCCTGTAAGTAGTTAAAGAGTTACTATTCTTCCATGCAAGTATCGAAATAATTTCTGTAATGAATGGAATA
Organism: Nothura maculosa; assembly: GCA_032353885.1. Taxonomy (NCBI): domain Eukaryota; kingdom Metazoa; phylum Chordata; class Aves; order Tinamiformes; family Tinamidae; genus Nothura; species Nothura maculosa. The sequence continues at coordinate 3,706,018 of JAUBOD010000971.1, forward strand.
CTTCTTGTTTATAAATTATATTTGTGAAATGTTTGAAGTTAGTGTGAACAAAGGTTTTTATGTAAGATATTACTAAAAGTAATTTAAAATTTGTAAGAAAATAAATTTATATTACTCATGTCACTTTTTGATTTTTTTTCTTACTCCAGGTTATGGGATCACTCATTCTTTTGCTCTTTGCAATTTACGGACTTCCCTTAAGAACATTGCTGCTACTAAATACTGAATGCATGATTTAAATGAATTATTGGAGAAGTGAGTTATGGCTTCACAGGTCTTATCTAAATCTTATTGAAATTGAAAGGCAATGGATAAGAGGCATATGAATAAGGTTTGCAGAAGTGAATGTCAGATTTTTCATTTTTATTCTTGAGACTGACACAAATTAATTTGATTAGAAAGCTTTTTTTTCCTCCCTGAAAAATGTATTCCAGTCTTATACTATAGTAGTTTTTAATCTTAGAGAGTTTTAATTACAGGTTTTTATAAAAAACCTTTTAAAGATAGATAGAAAAAAATGCATGTATCTATTTAGATATGTCTTCTGAAATAGTGATTCACTTCTTTTTATAGAATCATTGGCATCATTTTTTCATACTTCTTTGCAGTCTCCATCAAAATGAATGGATAGTTCATTCCTAACAACAGAAAACAAAACAGGGACTTTCTGTACATGTTTAGCTTACTTAAAAGGTAGTTGTATTTGTATTTAACATGGCTATAATGAGGTTCCAAAGTTAACATGTTAAAATTAGCACTCCCGTTAAAATCAGTGGACAGCATTTACACTTCTCTTGCTAATCTTGCAGTACTTTGGACTGCTGACTTAAAGAATAAAATTAAGTACACTGTAGCAGCTATTTGTAAATGAGAAGAGCTGGGAGCTTTGAAACGAATAACAAAATTTTTAAGGACCTCTCGTGGAAATTCATATACATGGCAAAGTGAGTTATACTGTTTACAAGATGAAGTATTTAATCAGTATGTGTTATAAATTTTAGAATTATTGTTTCCTGGGGGAGGGATGCAATTGAGTGGGGTGGGGAAAGAAGAGAAGATCTTTATACAAAATCTTCTGTGTCTGCAGCAATTCTTTGATCCTGAGCACCAGCCTTTTCTCAGTTCCAAATTGGACATCCTTTTTTTGTTTGTTTGTTTTTTGTTTAACAGAATGTGTTTGACTTGTAGCTTTTAGAGAGGTATGAATAATAATCATCAACACTTAACAAAATAAATATGCTGCTGCAGCAGATTATTTGGAGACAATCACTGCCAGTTCCACCTGAGTGCATATTTCTCTCGCATAACTCAAGAAGTAATTGCATTGTCAGAGAGCAGTGGAGTACTGTAATCTTGATGGACTATCCACTCTTTTTTTTCTACAAATGCTCGAAGGTTTCATTCTCAAGATTACAAGATGGTCATAATTTTGATATCCAGAATTATAGTGACAGTATGATTATAAAGGTCATGCCCTGTGATGTTGGTAGAAAGAGGTTCTGAAATAAAATACAGATTGGCAGAGATGTTGTCCACCATGCTTTTATGAAATGAAACTTAAATAGAAAAGTTAAGACAAACTCAAAAAGAATGGTAACTTAATACATGATAAACTCCATGATATAAGAGTTGGTCAACATTGGGCCAGTATCTCAGTTTATAGGGTGAAAATTGAGGAACTTGAAGATACTGTAATGACAAACACATAAAGGAACCACAAAAAAAGGGGAGATTCCAAGAGCTTAATAACACTACTGGAAAAATGCCAGAGATGGATTTATAAACTTTCTATCTACAGGCTGAAGGAATTATTCCACGGAGCCTTAGGTAGCAAAGTATGTATTGGATCATATTTAACTATGTGATTTTCTTGCGGGTAAATGTTTTCATGAGCTTTATTATAATGTTTTACAAGAAAAGTAAATGTATGAGGGCAGTATAATTTATTTTCTAATGAGGGATCAAGTAGTTTATTTCTACTGTACATGTTATTGCAGTGACTGTTAACATGCTGTGGGAGAGCTGCATGATGAGCAGTCACATCTTGCTAACACATCTTAGATGATAAACAGATGGAGACTATGGAGACAATCCACGTTGGGACATGCAGCACAAATTATTCCACAAACATAATTAGCATAAATTACTATGTAAAAGCTTTGGGATTTTTTTAATAGCCTCTTCCTCTGCCCCTTAACGGCCATGACCCCTGCAACTTGAAGTTTCAAGAGCAACTAGAATTATGATGGGTGGGTGATGCTCTAAAGGGTTAGAAGTTTAGTTTGGAGAAATACCAAGTTTGGATACTAATCTCAGATTTATCCAAACTAATCCTTGGAGGTCTATCTACTTCCCCTTCCACATCTTTCCTCCTCTTCCCAACAAGACAGTCTATGTCTTCTTTTCAGGTTTAATGCTTGCATTGATGCTCTCCTTCCACATCCCTCTTGGAAATTTCACATCTGGTATTGTTTTCTGCTCCTTGTTATTTTAAAATTATGTATAGTGGGATTGCCCTGAGTCAGGGATTTCTCTAGAGGGTTTAGCTACTTGCCCTGGAGAAACCTCAGGACTTGCAAGATTTGAACTGGCAAAAAGTGACATAGAATTGTCAGAGCCATTAACTGAGTTTGACAGTTTTTTTTTTGTAAATATTAATGCCAAAAAAAGAGATCTTGAGATTTCCACTATGACCTCTTGTGTAAAGTAAGCACTAGTTTTTCACCTTAGTGTTGCTGCACTGAGCCAGGTAACTTTGACTGAAGCATATTTTCAGCAAGAGGTAAATCTACTGCCCTCATCCTCACTGGCAACAATTTGTAAATATTTTCTATTTCAATTTGTTTGTTATCAGCCTCTGTTCACTCAAGATAGAGAATTTCTAGGAGTCTAGTGCCTTGTATTTCTCCCTATAAAAGTACATGCATGCAGTATTTTTTTTTCCATAAACAAACCAAATCATTTAAACCTCTCATTCTTGAGCATTTTCTCAGGACTTTGATTCATTTTTATACCTTTTCTCCTGCACCTTCTCAAATTTCTCAATAGACTTTTGAAAATCCAGATAATGAAACAACAAAAAATTGTGTCTCTAATTTACATACAATACTACTTTTCAGATGATCCCCTTTTTGGCATAACTGGAGGCTCAAAATTAATTACTTGCTGATAATCGGAATTTCTTCAAGGTTTATGTTTTCCACATGACAGTGTATGGGCCTGAACTTGGTGAGGTCTTGAGATGTAACTATATTCATCTTTCTCTTTTCACTACCTCATACACTTCCAATGAGGTCCTATGAGGCAGAACCACCAGTGCATATAAAAAGCTAACATGCCTTAACTTGAAAACAGTCCTTTTTCAAAATGAAGTTGAAGGAGTCAGGACAAAAAGGACAAGCAACTTTTCTTCTTCTTTGTCCTTCCATAAAATGTATTTTCCTATCTTTAATATCAAATATGCTGGAGTATCAGTACAGTGAATTTGCTGGTCAAACTCTTCTAAAGTCCAGCCTAATTTGGGTTCCTCACTCCTATAACTTTGACTTTGACTGTGTTAAAATGTACATTATTTGAATCATCTCAGTCATCAAGTGATCCAGATCACTTTCCTTGACTGCCTGTCTTCATTATTTTCCACTGTGCCAATCTTTTTGTCATCCCATAAATTTTATCGTCTCTGATTTTATCTTTGCTTCCTAGACAATTGATAAATATTGAAGGATGTCAGGTCTAATATGAAGCCCTATTCCAACTCTTAGAAGCAGCTTCAGCTGATTATGATTCCCCACTGCCTTTTAATCACCAAAATGTCAGTCCATTCTAAATACATTTCATATCAATTAATCTAGATGAAAGTGCACCATGGTAAGCAACATTGGTAGAAAGCAAACATTAAGGGAATGTATTCAAATCATTTGCAGATACAGTTAGGATTCAGGAAAGTAAATGACTCATTCTGTGGCTGAAAATGTAAAGAAAGCTCTTTGGGCTGCGTACTTGGGTACTCTTCTGGATGTGTCATGGTCTGGGCGAACCAATATCACCAACAAAAAGCTCATGGAGACACAACCACATCCAATATCACAAATCACAGTACACTTCTTCAGTCTGTCTCAAGTAGATGAAATCACTGCTTCATTATTACTTGACCTGGGATAGAATTCTGTTTTCTACTGGTGAGGATATCATCATTGAGAATCAGTTATTCTTACAGAATAGATATGAAAGTAATATAAAAATAAAAATAAATCTAAAATATCTAAAATAATTATCTGAGAAAAGGGAAAATTTCATAACTCTAGAAATGACTACTTAATTACTTTCCTGTGTTTTCCAGGTGCTGATGATATACTGAGTACCAAATATTACAATGTTATTTAAAAAACTTTTTTTTTTTTGAGAATGGAAACAAAATATGTAAAAAGGAAATGCCAATAATCGTTTTTTTCTGATATTTTCTAAAATGCTATTATGTATTTACAGATGTGGTATTTGCTTTTATTTCAAAGGGTTGCTTTATTGATGTGAAATCCTCTTACCATCTTATAAGATCATGTAAGTCTTATCAAAATGATATTGTCTTTTAGATGCAATCAGCTGCACTATGCAGCAAGGTCTGGAGGAAAGTGCAGAATAGTTTTTCCTACTGGGGATTTGGTAGCCACAAAGTAATTTGGACTTTGGCCAGAATACTATAGTTAATAGCCATTCTCTTGTGAAAAGTGCCATGGGAATTTTAATGACAAGGCAGTCAGGAAGGGTTGAATTTTACATCTTTTCCAGCAGACAGGTTCATGAAATTGGTAAAAGGTTTCATTTACTTTTACTGAGAGTATATGTACAGTTGTGGCTCAGTGGCATCTCTAAAATGTATATAGTATTTTAGCTTATAGAAAAGCAAACAACACATATTTCATTTTTTTTATTTTGAACTCTTCTACTGTTTACACTGTACCCAGCTGATTGGTCTTGAGAACATACATTTTTATGAATTCTTGAACAAACTCTATCATAAAAATAATATCTTGAAAGCATATTTTAAGACTTACTCTTTTTTTTTGACGTTTTAGAAAATATCAAACATACTGACAAAAAAAACATGCATTTCCACAATACTCATTATTTTTATATTATATTTTTATTTTAAAAACAGGCATTTATTAAAAAAAACTACTTAATAGTAAGAAGCAATAGCAGTTACCTTATGGAATAATAGACGTCTACAACAAAATATTCAATTGGACATTCATTAAAAAAAAACAGCTTTGTGATTTTTCCATATGTACAAATGTATTTTAAATATTATTTGAATAACTCAAATGCAAACTAGATTCACATGCTACAGCTTATGAACCAACAGTAGAACTGAAATCACTAAGCAATACGTAGATATTGTTGCATACCTGTAGATGGTAGGATGTGCTTGTTTCGCATATGGTGTACCTTCCAGATGGTAGGCTTGTGATTATATGACTGTTTTGTGACCTGCACTGGGGAGTAAAGCTATTGCTTTTATTCCTGAAATTCTCTAAGCAACAGCAGTTTTTTCAGTTGTCACAAAAGGGATCCTTGTTTTAGTCCTTTGTGTTTCATTTCTAGTCCCTAATCTTTGTAGACTGTCCATAGCATTCCTCCAGGCTATGAATATGGTAAGAAAGTCAAGTATAATTCCCTCTCTATTCTTTTTAGTTTCTGCCTGTTTCACATTATCTTTTGTTTTAGGAAGGAGGGTGGTTTCATGCCTGCTCCCTGCCACACGAAAGCCCTACCTTCTGTTCTTCTTTCTGTATGTAGTTTCTCTTCTGTCTCCTAGCTTGTTCCACTTCCCTAAGTGAGGAGCAGAAGTGTTAAAAACAGAGGTTTCCACTCATTGTAAGGTATGATGCACTCTGTACGCTGAGCAGAGAGATTTTCAACCACTGCTACACAGGCCCATCTTTAGAGCTTCAGGTGCCCCCAGCAAGACTAGATAAGAGAGCCCTGGATGAGGTCAGAGTTGGTTTTCAGAACCCAAAATGAAAGCTTTTGTATCTCAGTTCACAGGAGTGACAACCATTAGAAGTGCATCTCAGTGTCACATTGTTAGGCAGAGATGTTATTAACATCACTGATGTACATGTGTAGTAAGCCAGAGGCACAGAAATGCTTCCATGTGGTTAAAGTGTACATGCTTGGGCAATGCCAGTGGACATTTTACACTTAAAGGGACAGAAGCGACTTTCAGTGCTAGACAAATGAGCTCAAAGAACACTTGCCCCTTTCAGTGCCCCTTCCACTTTGGTATCCCATGTGGACACTTGTTTAGAGTTCCCCTAAGGCTGACCCTGCAGCTAGAGTGTGTACAGAACGAGATTGCCTACCGCACAAGGAGGAGGAGCAGAAGGTTCAGGCCCCTAATCAGCAGTGACATTTCTGTTTCCTGACACTGCAGAAGGAGGAACAAGGGGTCATTCCACGTAGGAAACTCAAATGCAAACCTGCCAATTAGGGGAAACTTATAGTTAGAAAGAATGTCACCAGCAAAGAGGCACAAATATACGGGCAGAACAAAAGCATTTTTAAAGATGAGCGAGGAAAATAATCAAGAACTGCTGCTCTAGGGCAGATGTTAAAAAAAAAGAAAAAGCATCTCAGCATGCACTGCACAAATAGTTTCAGAATATTTGAGCAACCATCAAAGGAAGTAACACAATGAAGCTGGTGAGTATCAGGGTAAACAAAATCACAGAATATGCCACATGCAAAACTTGATTACTAAGGGTGGAGCCTTAATAATTTTAAGTTTACTTAAAATTTAGTTCTCTAATATTATCTCTGCCAGGCCAGATAAATAACATAAGAAAGATGAGCTGTCTATTCTAATATCATAAAAAGAGTTGCAGTGGAGACAAGTTTGGAACTATTTATGAACATTCCAATACATTTTTGAATAGCTGGTAACCTTTCCCGCCCCGTTTCTTGGATGATTTCAACATAGTGGCAGATTTTTTTTTTTTTATTGTGAATATAGTCAAAATTAGAAGAAGAAATACTTGCTTAATTTGCTAATGTGAACAAGTGATATTTGAAAATACTTGATAATAGGATAAAAAATACTCAAGACAACACAGAAGAGAAAGTAGGAGAAATTCTCTAGATGCAAAAATCACTACAAAACTGATTTTCACTTCTAGCAATCTTAATTCTGCATATAGTGATATTTAACTTTTAATGCTATTTCCAAATCACGCATGCAAAAAAAAGTGATTTTTCACTTAAAAGACTTTTTATACATTTAGAAAAAACAAACATGAAAATGATATGTTAAAATTGAAAGGGAAACTCATATTTCTAATTCTAATGGTGAAGTGCATTATATATTTATGAAGTCAATATTTTAAATGTTTGGTGGAATTAACAGGAATAAGAAAATGTGAACTTTTAGGAATTTGAAAGCACATTTAGTAATTTTCATTATGCCATTTCCCAACTTGGCTCTTACTCTGCATTCACAGATATCCTGAATACCTTTTTGGTTATAACATCTGCCAGACATACACTGGCAGCAGAATGCAGTCCCACCAGAACAGTAGTAATATATTTCAGCCATTTTTTTCCCCCTTGTGGGAATTTCTCTGAATGAAGTTAGATTACCACTGCCAGCAGAAGATCTAGCACTCCAGACTATACCAACTGTTCTTTGAGACAAGGGAGAAAAGAATATTTCATCAAAAATAGCAGAGGTTTTCTCTTCATTTTTTTTTCCAGCTCTTTAGTATGCCATTGACCTTGTGTGTAGTTTCTTAGGCTGTTTTAAAGGATCCTGATGGAAAAGCAGAACAGAACAAAACATTTACAGATGGATCATTGAGTCCCTTTCACCCTAGGAGATCCAATTATGAGTAGACAACAAGGATTATTCCATATATGTTAAAAAGTGGTAGCCATTTAAAACTGTATCATGTGTCTCAGTCCTCCTTGCCTTTTAACATGACCTCAGACAAGTCTGTAATTCAAATATTTAACTTATAGATTTAACTTAATAATGACTGGTGATACCTGTAGACAATCCTGCTTTTTGAAATGATATTAGAAAAGGCATATCAGAAAAACATAGGCTTACTAGTTAAACAGAATTAAGATTTTTACATGAAATTTCTCTGCTCATTAGTCACATCACTTCTCAGCTATTATATTGATGTAATTTCTTCTCAGTTATGAAGATGTAATCAAGGTAGATCAATGGATATGTAGTCAGAGTAGATCAGCCAGCAGAAGTCCTGGCTGTCATCCTCACAAAAGCAGACTTCTGAGAAACTCTTTCGTCTTCCTTCTTGTCAGAGTCCACAACATAATGGCCTTAGAAAAGCTAAAGACTTAATTAAATGCCATTTTCTTAAAGCGTATACATATAACATTATAGACATAATGAAAGTCTTCCTATCTATATTGATGCAAATAATTTTTTCACAATTTACTATGTAGATTTTTTTTTCTGATTACTGGAGTGTTTGTCACTTGAGTATGCTACAGAAAATAATGTTAGCAAAGTTATAGTTTTTACAATTAAATTGAACAATGCTATTTGAGTCCATTGTGTCTTTTAACAATAATAAATAAAAGATACATACCTCCTGACATCACTTTCATTCACCATTTTTTTCACAGAAATGCCCTGTATACATTGATATTACATAAATTTCTCAGAAAAAAAAACTTGAACAAAACAAATAATACTTTCAATCTAGCAATACTTGTGTATTTTTTTTACTTGTAATACTCTGTAGTATTTGTGTATTATCTCTGTATTATTGTATATTATCTACAAGTATTGTAGTACTTGTGTATTTTCTCTATACTTGTGAAGGGATAAAGATATGAGTTTAGATGAGAGCAAAAAAAAAAGCTCTCAAATATTCCTAATTTAAATTTAAATAAATTATACACTTGGGCAGATATTAATTTCTTAGAGAGGTTAGTGAGGAAAATATTAGCTAGAGAAGAGGAAGTAAAAACAATTTAAGACAAGAAGTCCTAAAATGTTCTGTATCTTCTGTTGCTCATTAATAGAAACAGCTTGCACCTCTAGGGCCATTTTCATGTAAATAGATGTCTCACAGAGCCAAGTCTTTAATTGCACATCAGCACTTGTGAGAGTGTACAGGAAACAAATGTGGTAGCCCTTAAACTAGCAAGTACCTTGATACAGGCAAAATAGCCTCAGGTCCAAAAATTTTATTTAATTTATAGAGAGTTTTTTTAAAAAAACAATAAAATAATAATAAAAAAATCTTTTGGAACACTAATTACAGTAGGGAAAAAAAAAAACAAAAAAACAAGTAATTAATCAAGAATTCACACAAACATCAATTCTTCCCTCTTCCTCAGCCCATCTGCCTTTTTTTTTTTCATGTGAGTTCACACTGAATAAAACTCCTATAGCGAGCTGATGGGCAGCAGGGATGTTCCTTGTCATCCCTCCTTGGTGTCCCTGCCCAACATTGGGGCCCCCAATAGCCATGGTTCCTGGGGTCCCTGCCCCACAGTGGTCTGTCCATGGCCATGGTCCCTCAGAGGTGCAGGTAAGCAACCCCATGCATCCTCTCACAGTTTCTATGTCCCTGGCTCATCATAGGAGACTGCATCTTTCTTAAATATTCCTGATTTGTGTACAGCTCCAACTGGACAAAATTGCTAGGGTCAGGACTCACACCAATATCAGAGCCAGCTGCCTTGCCACTTACTCCAATTAGAAGCCTAACCACATAGTTCTAGCACATGGCAATGAGCTATGGCTATTTCCAATAACACTCTTGTTAATATTTATTGCATAAAATCAAATTTAACCTCATTTTTAACAAGGAAATACCATACAAAAATTCTTGTTAATTCTACAGATAATTTTAAACATAATGTGAAATCAATCCTACTCCCTTTAGTCTAACAAGTAGTTAAGTTGACAACTATGGTGCAGTGTTAGGATTGTATTAGTCTTTGTAATGAAACTAGTGAGTATTTTATCTTGATCTCTAAAACCTTATTTGGCTTATATAAATCAGGAATTCATCTTATATTTGGAAACAACCAAGCAAAAAACTGTGTATCATTTGGATCAACCAGTTTTACTTAAACATACATTTATTATTGACACACTAATTCACAAAACTGATAATAGATTACAAAGTATCTAATAAATTTTAAATTAAAAATATACAGGATATTTGCATACCAATTGAAATGTAGGGTTAATGTCTGTGGTACTTCTTGGCTTTTGATTTGTAAGTATATGGAATATCTTTCCTATGTTTCAGATCAAATTTATATTTATTCATTTGTACTTGTATATATAATCACTAAGTCAGATAAAGACTGATGATACAAGCATTCCAATGCTCTAATATTTGGCTTTGTATATATATATACATATATATATATATAAATTCCTGAAGGGTCAATGTAAAGAGGAAGGGACAAAATTCTTCTCAGTGGTGGTCAGCGACAGGACAAGAGATATCATTTCCATTCATCTTCAAAAACACAGAATCCTCATCATCGCTAAATTATCTACCTGGAAATATAAATAAGTGAGCAGATATAAGGTCAAGATCTTATTCTTTATGTTGAAAGGAAAAGATTGCAATCCTTGATAAAGTATTTTTTACTGCTTGATTTTTAGAGAAGCCCAGATGAGTGGATGCTTAAGGATCAAAAAGGAATGAAATGCCAAATTTCCTCCTCAAAGAAATAAAAGACAAATAACAATCTGAATCCTATACTAAAAGATTTAAAGTAATTATATTATTCAAAATTATTTTAAATTATATTGTAATATTATATTTCATTGTATTAATTATATTAAAGGAAAAACTTCTGTTGAAAATAATAAAAAATGCAATAGACAGTTTTATTTCTGCTCTAGTATGCAAATTATATTAGTAGGAACTATGCACTTAATGAGTAAATGCTGTTAATTTTAGCAACAAGATAATATGGTTACTGTAGCAATATTGCATGGTTACAGTAGCAATAGTATGTTTACTGTAGTAATTTGAACAGTTTATGACAGAAAAGGCAAAAAAATGAAAATTAGAAGTTAAACTAACTTCTAACTTAATTAGAAGTTAAACTAAGTAACTTAATTAGAAATTAAACTAAAAGGGAAACCAATGGAATGACTTCAGATTTGTAGTACTTTAGGAACAGAAATGAATATTCTTTCTTTTTGTTGTATCACACCAAATGAAGCCTCAGGTGGTTATTTTTAGTAGTCATAAGCAAATGAAAATTTATAAATTTTATTTGCATTTATTAAAAGTTTTTGGAGCTATTACTTTTAATTTAGCCTCTCAGTGTATAAAAAAGTTCCTGGAATCTCCTTCAGCAACCCTTCCTCACAGAGATGTACACTTCTTGAATGGCCTAGAGGTTTTCCATTCAGTTTGCTTTGTAGTGGGTTTTCTTGCAGCTACTCTTTTTTTATTACATGAGCTCTCATATAACTACCTCCAGAAATTGTCCAGTCTGTCCAGATACATCTTGTGGAAGCAATGAATTTGATCAAATTTTTCTTTGAAGGACATCTATTTGCTTTCTGTCCTGCTTGGCCAGTATTTGAGGAAGTATGGATTCATTGTGACATTATGTTCTCTTGAAGAAGTCACTTTTATTCAGTCATCCATGAAGTATACTGACTTGCTTAAATGACAAGTAAGCTTTCCTAAATTCAGTCCAAGATATGCTTAGCAAGTGGATGAAAATCAAATAAAAAAGGACAGTTCAAGTCCTGTTCACATACATATACAAACTTTAAAAATGTGCTTAGTCGTGCTTAGTTTCTGTAAGTACTCCTCTCATGCTTGGTCTTCTCCAGAAAACACAAATATTTTCTTTCTTGGAGGTTCTACTTTTCGTATTTTTAGAAATGTGAGACAAATTCACAACACTTTTTTTTTATTTAAGCTCTTATTTTTCATATCCCATTACACTTAATGAGATTGGGATTCTGCATTTGAGAAGAGGCACTATGAAACTGGCTCAACACATTGCATGCAACACAAATAACTGGAAATCAAGTGGTGAGAGTAGGAGACATTAATTATTCATAGAACTAAATGTATTGAAGAGCCCACATTACAGCTCACAAAGGAGTATCTTTGAGCCCAGTGAGGGGAGGAGTAACTGCTTTCAAATCCAGTTAAAGTGCACCTGACACACAAGAGGATGATTCTCAAAGTGACCGTGAGAATTTTCAATAAAAGCTAAGGTTTTTAAAGAAGCTTCTTGTGCTCAAATCCCATTGAAAGTCAGTGAGATACAGGCACTTAATTCCATTTTGCAAGTCATAGCTCAAAGAAGTAGAAAAATCTGACCTACATTATCTTTTAAACTTTTGCCTACCTAGCTATGTTAAGAATTTTATAGTATTTACCATTGTGTCTAAATGTGTTTTGTTGCTTCAAAAAACAGAGAAAGCCAAGACTTTTTTGGAAAATTGCTAACTGCATTTATGGTGCTTGCACACAGAAAGCAGGTCTACCAGTGTAACATGAATCTCACTTCTGAGTGTATCTAGTGAAACCTAGAATAAGCCTCCTTTTAGATAGACTGCAATTTTCATTTGTATTTTGCTTATTGTTTATTGTTATTATTGTTTATGGTATATATCTTGTATATTCATGCACAATTATCAAGATTATTTCCATTTTCAGTTCACTAAAAAAATTTCCAAAGCTATGCCAGGTAGGTTAAAGCCTTCTGACAGTCATTTGTTAATAACCTTTAAAAGTTTACAGTAGGTCAATATTCTGAAGTAAAGTTGAATAGGTTGCAGTAGAGCAATGTTGCATAAGTTATCATTGGTGATGTTGATGTTTTCTTGCTAAAATCTCCTAGATGAGGTGTGTTTCATGGTCTCTGCATGCTTTACCGCTCAGTCTCTTCTCATGGAAATATGGTATTGATTTATCTAAAAATTTAGATTCTTCTGAGGTCTAAAAATGACTTAATATTATGTTTGTAGTATCCATCTACACCCTGTGGTTTATTAGTACTTGGCTTTCTTTTCCCTTTTATAGAGATTACTTTGCTTCTTGGATAAGCAAAAGCTTTTAGATATGCATTAATACAAATATATAAAATACTTATAAAGTAGATGATACTTCATATGGATCCACTGAACATTTACCACTCCTACAGAAATTACAAGCAATCATCATTGCTGTGTTTTGGATACTTCTTCTAAATTAGCTTGAATATCACATAATTTTCTGTCAGTGAGAAATAATAGGAAGAAAAAAGATTATTTCCCTCTCTTTGGGGTTGAAGGAATATTAAGCCCTCTAGAAATTGCTCTACAACTAGAGTTTGACTCATTTATTTCTGATGTATGAAATGCAAGTGAAGATTTACTGCAGCAGGGGAAACGATGTTGTTTAAACCAAATCAGGATGGAAATCATTTATCAGCAGCAGGTAATTAACTGGCAATTAGTTAACTATATATACAGGATCAATATTGGTAATATAACTGTTAAACTTCATTGCTAGGCACTTATAAGATGCTAGTATATGTATTTGCAAATACATAAATGCTCTTCTGTGACTAGCTCCAGTAAGTTCTAGTTGTGCATCCAGGAATATGCACACGTAAGCATCCCTCGCAGGCCCCCTTCCTGCAGGGGACACGGATATCCCACTCTGTGCCACCTTGTGCCTCCCCAGCCACCAGTGAGCCCCAGGGACATAGCTCTTCCAGGGCACTTTTCGGCAGGGTTTTTGGCTGCTGCTCTTCCACTATAGATTGCTCCCCACTACTACAGTTTTTCATGCTGCTTCCTCTTGGGTTGAGTCCTGCTTTGCTTCACAAGTCTCTGAAATTCCCCAGTTACTATCATATAATGCTCTTTAACATGATCAGTTTTGAGCAAACACAACGTAAAAAATACCTTTCTGAGGTGTAGAGTCTGTGCTGGATAATGCCTTCCCAGTTGGAAGTTCATGCATTGCCTGAAATAATGAAGTTTAATAATCCTTATATGCTCATCTGATGGAATATAAATTGTGCACACAAATATGCTTGCACAAGATTAACACATACGTTAACATACCGTAATGATTTTAAACATTACTCCTGAAACAAATAATGTAGAACATTTTTACACATTCATAAGTTGTTTAAAAAGGAAATTCTACCTCTTTCCATTGTAATGACTTTTACATATGTCATATACTTATATTCTTATGTGTTATCTCCTGTGTCAGAGTTCTGAGTAACAGTTACGGATGAAAGATATTTGTGAAAAACCTTGCACCTCTTTCTTTGTTGCTCTGATGAAGAAATGTGGTAATTTTCTATATATATAAAAGAAAAAATATAGCAGAATATTAAAGCAGTGGAGGTAAAATTCTAATGTCCTGAAATATCCTGTTTTACTAGCTCCACTAGATCAATGTAAGAATATGGAATATCTGTAATCTGTGAAATAGTGGAAGTCCTTAGAGATTTGGGAGAGTTGGTTTGATTTTCTTTTATTTTTTTTCTTTGCCACTTGTTACTTCTCTGTACAGTCTATACAGTAAATCACTTTCTGAGCTCATATGGCATCTAGTATATGCCATATGATGTCTAGGTGCCCTTCTATCTTGGTCAATTGATATCCCTTTGAAACAGATGCCATAGAATCATAGAATCCTTAAGGTTGGAAGGGACCTCTAGAGGTCATCTAGTCCAATCCCCCTTCAAACGCAGGGTCACCTAGGGCATGTGGCACAGGATTGCATCCAAGCAGTCTTTGAAGATTTCCAGAAAAGGAGACTCCACAACCTCTCTGCACAGCTGGTTCCAGGGCTCTGTCACCCTCACTGTGAAGAATTTTTTCCTTAAATTTCTGCAGAACTTTTTGGTGCCTCAGCTTGTGGCCATTTTCTCCAGTTCTGTCAGTGGCCACCACTGAAAAAGAGACCAGCCCCATCCTACTCACTCACTCCCTTGAGGTATTTATAGACAGTGATCAGGTCCTCCCTTCTCTTCTCCAGGCTGAACAGGCCCAGTGCTGTCAGTTTTTCCTCACAGGGCAGATGTTGCAGGCCCCTGATCATCCTCATAGCCCTGCGCGATAGCTCTCCAGCAGCTCCATATCCCTCTTGTACTGGGGAGCCCAGGACTGGACACAGTACTCCAGGTGTGGCCTCACCAGGGCTGCATAGAGGGGGACAATCACCTCCCTTGACCTGCTGGAGACACTCTTCTTAATGCACCCCAGGATCCCATTTGCCTTCTTGGCCACAAGGATACACTACTGCCTCATGGTCAACTTTTCTTAGGACCCTCTCTGCAGAGCTACTCTGCAGATGGTCATTCCCCAGCCTGTACTGGTGTCTGGGGTTATTCCTCCTCAAACGCAGGACCTTGCATTTCCCTTGTTTAATTTCATATGGTTTCTTATCGCCTTCTTGTCCAGTCTGTCCAGGTCCATCTGGATGAGCACAGCCCTCTGGCGTGTCAGCTACTCCTCCCAGTTCGGTATCATCAGCAAACTTGCTTAAGGGACACTCCATCCCTTCATCCAGATCATTGATGAATAAACTGAAAAAGGCTGAACTGAGGACTGACCCCTGCGGGACACTGCTAACTACAGGCCTCCAAATGGACTCAGCGCCACTGATCACCACCCTCTGAACTCTGCCATGCAGCCAGTTCTCTATCCACCTCAGCATCCACTCATCTATCCCACACCTCCTGAGGTGTGCTCAGCTTGACCAGGATGATGTTGTGAAGGATGATGTCAAAAGTCTTGCTAAAATCCAGATAGATGACATCCATATATGCTAATACATCCATATGTGCTAATATCTGTATGTGCTAATGAAACTTACCTCATTAAAAAAAAAAAGGTATTGGATCTTTCAATTCCGATATATATACTTCTGCTTATTTACACTCAATGCTGATTATGTCATTTTATGTCTCAACTATCTGTTGGCAAAACTTGTCAAAAGGTCAAGATCACTGTTACTGACTACACACATTGCTTCATTTTTATTAAGTTAATATTGTTTTGCTTTTTTTTTGCTTTGTTTTTCTTATGTTTGTTTTTCAAAGCAGAGCACACATACCTGCTCTGTGCATTCAGTGCTACTTTAAAAATGCGTTAGTCCATGTTCCACTGGACTACGTTTTAGAAGATATTTGATAATGTTTTTATCCTGTTCGTTGAAAAAAAAAAAACATTAAAGTCAAAATCTATACTCAAAATGGTTTCATATTTAAGAATTTGTAAGTTTAATATGTCTAATCCAGAATGGTAACTATACATTCAGTAGTTCAATAAATTACTTACAGTAATTCAGTAGAAATATACATTTTTTTCTATATTACTACTAAAGAAAATGAAAATCCAAGAAGGGAAGACTTTACTGATCCAGTGCAAATAAACTTATACACTATGGGGTTTGGTAAAGAGAATCTACACTACTGTTTTGCCATTGTTAAGAGACTAAGCTCATGTTAATTTCAGGTAAATATATTATTTTCAGTTTGCATTTAAAATTCAAGTTGATTGGTATTAGCATTAGGTTACAATATTTATGTCACTTGTTCTGGATAAATTACATCAATATAATTTATTATTTAAATAAAAGTGAGAATAATCTGCTCAGTAAAGATAATATTGTTATTCATACTATTCTGATGAATGTCAGCTTTAAATAAGTGGAAAATGTTAAGTCTTTGTACACTCGATTTAGAAAACTGTAACAATGTTGTAATTTTAAGTATCTTTTAATTTTAAAGAAGGCACTTGAAAAAGAGAAGGATTAAAATCTGTAAAAAGAGAGAACATGAATATGCCCTGAAGACATGATGAGAGTATATTCTGTCCCTGATATGCCAATGTATGCTACTGTGTCAATCGGACTAGCCTCAGGCGGATTATTCAATCCTTCAACTGTTTAAAATATTGTGATTTTTTATTTGAAAATATATTTTAAAATTAAAATATCCACAAAAATCATATGCTTGTTTGTACCTATATTCAATCAGATATTATTCCTGTAATGAAACTTACATATCACCACAATAACTCACATTAAGGAAAAAAAACTACCAAGAATTTATAGGTGCATATGTTGCTAAAAATAGAGAAGTATGAGAGCTTTGAATTGAAAATTTTATTTATTTATTTGAGGTTTGGAGAGATTTTATTATGTTGATATTTTCTTAACATTAATCTGTACAAATGCAGAAAAAGGAACCAAAACTTAATTTATTAATTACAATTAATCTAAATGAAAGTAGCATATTTCAAATGTAGAACATTGGCAAAGCAAATATTTGCATTTCTCTTCTTTTTAAATACTACTTTACCCCTGGATAATTATCACAGAAAGAGGTTGTGAAAGAAATTTGCACTAAAAAATACCCTGAACAGAAAGAGGAACAAATTCTATTCCCAATGAGCAGACTATGAATGACAGATGAAAGAACCAGTCAAATGTAGAGCAATTAAGATATATTTGGGTGCTGAAGAAGGGAACAGTAAGAATTTGGTACTTTAAATATTTGGTACTTGAAAATTTGGAAATTGTAACACATGCTTCAAGAGCAGAGAGCAATGTAGGGGTGATTGGGAATAATCACCTTTTTATGGAAGAAGCAGAAAAGAAAATATTACATGTTGCCGATCGGGGGTCGGCAAGCCTTGTTCGCTAGCTGGACTGACCTGGGGCTCTGCTCACCCCAGGGCCATAGAGCATAGACCTCAATATGAGGATGCAGCAAAATGGTGTTTATTGCGTTGTTCGAATTGTATATATACTCCCACAACAGTGGGGAGATTCACCTACTGCCCAATTAGTCGGCATGGGATTATCAGTAAGGTAATTAATTATGCCTCTAGCTTCCCGTGACATCACGAGATCTTCCGAACGGCATTCCCTGTACTCTATGCCCTATGCTATACTACATGATCTACTTCAGCTAAGCTCTGTACTCTATCAAGCCCCTAAAAAGCATGATAAATTCCCACAATTACAACTGCAAAAAGTTCTAAAACTTGGCAGCGACTCAGTGTGAAGTAGATTTCAAGACTGAAATGAGAACCATTTTGCAGTTGCTAATAATCTTATTAGGAATGGAATCAAAAGGTGATAAAAAATGACAAGTAGTTTACCAAGGTTATGAAGTCACTGGGAATTATTTAAAACAAGTACTGAAAAAAAAGAAAGGTTACAAACAGCCAGATTATTTCGGAGTTGTGAACAATGAATCCAGAAAAGAATAATTCAGTGGTGAAGGCAAAAGGAGCAGAGATATTTGCATATAGCAGGAACACGGCCAAAACTGAAACTACTCAGATGGAAAATAAGTTAGCAAAATTAAGACATTTTGGAGAATAAATGAAATAAAGGGCATATATAGAAGTCTTGCAGAATTTCCTAGAAGGTTATGGCTAGTGACTTTATGTAGAAACAATGCAGCTAATAGGGATAGTGTAAATCAACTGGTAAGGAAACCATCACAGAGAAATAAAAATAAGAGTGTATATCCTACTTGTAGTTAGAAGTGAAGAGTCACAAAAAAAAAACAAAAGAAGAAATACCTAGAAAATAAGATCACAATTGGAATCTAAGGAAAAAAAAAGGTGTCAGAGCAGGACAATTTCTGAGAGAATATGTTTGAGATTATTAGTTTAGTAGTTGGAGAAGGGTAGTTAGGGACATGTCTTTGAGTGGGGTGGGAGTATATATCAGTATATATGAAAGACATTGAGAAAGAACAGATTTTTTTTCTGAAGAATGTCATATATCCATGAGAAATCTGACAAGACCTTATCTTGACTGAAATATTGAAAGAAGAAAGAAATGCATATTGCCATGGCCTTTTTACACAGAAGTAGACTATAGAAGGAGATTAAAAAGAAGCAGAGGCAAGAACAAGATGAAAGTTTGGGATTAGTGGGCTATATTAGAACTTCTTTAAGGTACTGTCATTGGAAGAGTTGTCAGGAGGGAAGGGTATCGTTTCAGAAGATTGGTAGCTGTTAAGGAATATAACATAAAAACTCATTTTAGCACTTCTTATAATCTATTACAGAATTTTTGGCACTGAGTCATGCTTTCCAAAGCTTACTCTAACTGCATAGCTTTTTACAGTTTACTAAAATGTTTTGTAGCTCTTGTCTGCTTTGTTTTCCATGATCTCTATACTACAGTTTCCATACATTTCTCATTACTTGAACATTGCAATGAAGATTTCTATGAAGAGTTCTACTGACCTCATTGTGTCATCAGTTTGACATTATAATTTCATCTACAGAGAAACACTGAAACACTTTTCATCATAATTTGATATTGTAAATGTGGTGACCACAGATAGCAGTAAAAATTCCTTGCAATTGCATTTTGACATCATAATGTAATCTCCATAGTCTTCACTTGACATTGCGATAAGATTGTGGCGTTGCTAACTTTCCATGAATGAAGCTGGTGCTACAAAATGAAAAAAAAATGAAGTACAATTCTAAGCATACTGAGAAAAAGTGTTATAAAAATACCTTTTTTTCTACAACTAAATTTTTGTTAGAAATTAGAACACACTTTCTATCCATCTGAGGAGTAGAGATCTGGAACAATCCCTTTAAGTGGGGAGATACACAGACTAATCACTTTTCAGATGCAACTTTATTGTTCATGCAAGAGAATATATTGTGCAGTTTGTACTGTAGGAGAGGATTGGAGTCTAGGATTGGAGAGTGCCTTCCAATTCCATTTTCTTCTGGGACATATACTTTTCACTTAGTGCTTTAGTAATACAGGAGAAAGCTGAAGAGAAATAACTCTTGAAGGATTGAGAACTGAAGAGAAATGTAGAAGAAAAGAGAAATAACCTCAACTCTCTGAATTTTTAAATGGTAAAACCTGTTACAACAGGTAGTAGAACTACATAAAATAGATGCAATGTTTTATTTGTAAATAGATTCGTAGATTATTTTTTAAAATCCTCAACAGTTTTCACCATATTACTCTTGTTTCACTAGTGAAAAATAAGCAATGTAAGAATCTGCAGCCATGTATTGAAATTATAGCTCGTGCTTTGGGAAGACTCAAAATCCATGACACAGGTATCTTTGTTAAATTGTCTTTTTTTTCTTTAATTTAATCTCTCTATCTGTGAGGCATTGATTTTAGTCCTTCTATGTGTCACATAAATATATCAAGATCATAAGACTTTCAAATATTTTATTCAAATATTATATTCAAATATAACCATGGATTTAAAATTCTATGCTAATGCTGGTATGTGTGCAAAAGAGTTAACCGAATCGTTATCTTACTTGTAGGAAAGATTATGTATCTTTGTAAGACATTAAAAACATCATATATAATATATATGACAGTTTTTAAAATACTAAAAATAGCTAAAATAACACAAGTATATTTTTAAAAGACTTTTTAGGGTGCAATTTTCCAACTGAGTTATGTTTCTCTTGAGAAAGCATGTGAAAATAGTAAGTATAAAGTAACAAGAGATGTTTTTGATCAAAATGTTCACATTGCATTTTCAGTCAGATTTAGTCTCTGAGTATGTAGGTAACTAAGTGAAAAATATTTTTTTCTTAAATGACATTGAGTAAAAAGCATTTTTTCCTGTAATTGTATTCCTTCTGAAAAGTTTATGCTTCTTTTTAAAGTGAGGAATGCTGAATTTCAAAGTAGAAAGTTGTAATGAGGAGAATGAGGTGAGTAGAAATTAGCTGTTGGGAGACTACTTTAGAGTCCGTGAATTTCCTGAGGACTATTTCTAATTATTTTGGTGAGTTTCAGAAAATTTGCTGATGCACCAGCAGCAACATTTTTTTTCCATTTGCAATTATTTTAATGATTAAAATAAAGATAGCAACAGTTAAAGTACAGAGAGACAACTCAAATCTTGCACGACTGAAACAATTTTATTTTTTGTTTGAGTCAGTTTTAAATCACTCTGAAGTTGTGTGCAACTGAAATTGATGTGCAAATATGACCTATTGATCAAAATCGTCTTACTAGCATTGCCTTGAATGATTAAAAAAGTCCTGTTTGATTCTGGATGCAGATGCATACAATACAGCTGCATACATACAGTATCTCTTTATCTCTTTTTCCTTGAATGAGCAATACAGAATTTGAGTTTTCAGTATGGATAGAGAAGTCCTGATGTAAAGGGGATATGATACTTTTCACAAGAACAGTTCTGGGCCCTAAGATATTACCTGAATATACCTCATTTCTTCAGGTAGAGTGCATAATCCATCCAGATCAATTATAGCAACTAGGCTGATGGGTTCTCTCAGAAGTGGTCTGTGCTGTTCCCTAATCCCTTTACTGGGACCCAGCCACTTCACTAGTGGTCTGACAAGTATCTGC
This sequence comes from Nothura maculosa, assembly GCA_032353885.1. Taxonomy (NCBI): domain Eukaryota; kingdom Metazoa; phylum Chordata; class Aves; order Tinamiformes; family Tinamidae; genus Nothura; species Nothura maculosa. The sequence continues at coordinate 3,727,398 of JAUBOD010000971.1, forward strand.
CAAAAGGAAAGCATTTTTAAATGGTCATTAATTCCAAAATGCTTATCTCCAAAGGACAGAGATTCTTTCTGCAGTCAATTGGGAAAAGGGATTGAAGTCTGCTGGACTGAACATTTCCACCTCAAGAATCCCCATTACACTGGTCCTGGGCTGAATCCCTCTCATTATTTCCTCACAATTGAGATGTGGTATCAGAAGGTATTTATCTAAAGATAAATATTTAGGTTTCACAGAGTCGCAAGCAATCACAAATTCTACTTGGCACTTCCTTCAAGGCTGTAGACCTCACAGATATATATTGAAAATGGTTGGACCCAAACCAAGCAGAAGGGGGAAATCTCTTAGGTTTTCAGGAGGTTTTCTGCTCAACTCTGGAGCAGAAAGTCTCTTCTTCTTTCATGCAGGGTGCTGATCTTCTTTCATGAAATCACATATAATTCCACTAGTAAAACATGAAAACTTGCATACTTTTAGTTTTAGAAGGATCTTGTATCTACAAAATCTTATATTAAGTTGATTTTCTATTATTTTCATGTAAGAAATAGTTAATAAGGTGCACCTTGATCACAGAGTCAAGCCAATAACAATTATAATACTGTATATAAGTATATAATACTGTTTTGTTTTGTTTTTTAACAACATTTCATTTCTACAGAATTTATCATTTGAGATTTCAGCATCATTGTAATAGAGCAGCATTTTACATATGTGATGAAAATAAACACTTATGCCTGACAGAATTCAGATAAAATAAATATATTCACATTTGCAGATCTAAATTTTCCTACTTTTAGGATAATACTTTATTTACTAAAATAGTTTAAGACTTCCTTCAGTGCTCATACTGTCTTAATTCAGTACACAAGTAGGGCAATTGATGTGAATCCCAACATCTGGCAATCAGAGTGTTTTAATGAGTTACTTTTTAAAGAAATGTCTGTCTGCCGGAGGGGTCTATAATGCAATTAGACACATTAGCACTTTCTCAGTCATTTGGGGGCATTTTCATGAGAAAATCTGATTGGTGCAAGCTGTAAAATGTTTGCACTTTAGGAAGATAAAAAGTCAAATGCCTTCTATTTCAGCTTTCTAAGGAGCAATTTGTTATAATTTCTTAGCGTCTGTTTACAACATGTAAGAATATAGTCTAATATACTAAACCATCTACAGTACTTTACAGAGTTTTGGAGTGTTTTGTCAATATTTTCTTTTCAGCTACCACATCAGGAAACGTGTTATGATTAATAGCATACACAAGTTTGAATGAATGGGCTAGTAACAAATTAATTAAAATTCAAATAATCTGAAGAAACATGGAAATATCTGCCTGTAAATCCTAATGCCATTTGAAAATTTGTGAATTGTTTTGATTTTTAGGATTCTGTTTTCAACGAGTTTTGTTATTTAAAATATTTTTTAAAGTTCTTATTAATTTGAGTCTCACAATTAAACTACATGAACACAATTTCAGCAGTTTTTATTTAATCATTTTACAAAACATGTAATCTTCTTGGTAGTTTCATATTTGTAGTCATGTTTTGAGTCTCCTGAATATCCAGGAGTAGTGCTAAAAACCAATCCTATGGTTTCACTGAAAATTGTACTGGCATTAATGCTCAAAATTCTGCACTCATTCACTTTCATGAACACCTAACTTCTGAGAAAATTGGCTGTAGTGGTTAGGAATGAAATGCTTTCAACATAGAGTTACTTCAAATCTGCACATTTATATATATGCAATATTTGCATATAGTAATTTTATATATATAGGTGCACTTGAGAAATATATATGAGCCTATGAGTGTGTCATAAAGTTTTTGTCTTGTAAGACAAAAAAGGAAGACAAAATAAGCTTAAAGAAAGACTTGAATATTTGCATAATGTAACTACATAGAGGAACATATTCTCTTAGCAGCTAAAACTGTTCTCTTCTGAAGTTAACTAATTTAAACTTCTGTCATAGAGGAGTCTATCATAGTATTTTAAAGTAAACTCAGTTCCATGAATAACTAAATCAGATGGTTCATATTAAGGGTTTTATTTTTGCAGTTGGGCTTACAAAATATTAGCATAGATTCTAACTGAAACAATGAACTTCATGTGCTTTTGCCACCAGGCTATGAATATAATTTCTGCTGATTTAAGAATCTGATGTCAGGGCAGTAAGTATGCAATTAGCTTTTGTTTAAGTGATAGTAACATGCTGTAAATAAGATTCTTAATTGTGTTTGCAAGATTAAAATTCAGCCTCATTGTTTTTTCCCCCCTTATTTCTTTGGTGGCTTTGTGGTATATTCTCATTGCTACCTCTAAATGAATGTCAACTTGTTTTACCTCGACTGCAGCCAATCGATACTTCATTAGACTGAATTGTCTTGTGCCCATGCAACCTTGAAGCTGTGGCTTAATTACCACCCGTATTATGCAGTGGCTCAGAGAGCTGTGCTCAGCTGTGTCAGTTTTGAACAAAAGCCTTGCTGTTGCCTGTATTTAGGAAAAAATGGACTTTTGAACTAAAGAATTATAATATTTTCTAAGTTAACAATTCATGATGATAACCTCTTTTATAATGTGTATGTCGATTTTCAATAAGTTTACATTTAAATAGATTTTTGCATATTGAAAAACTTGAAAAGACAAGTACCTTTGCTTTTCGTGTTCAATCCGTCGTTGATTTAAGATAATTTTAAATTAATGGCAAAGTAACATTCATCTGAAAGAGAAGACAGGAGAAAGTGCAGTCAAATGGCAATCATGACAAATGACATCTCTTGTCTGAAAGTCATTTTTCCTCACTAGACTGATTTGTCATCCTCACTTTTGACATTTTTCATCCTGCTATGAAATCACATTGACAGAATAAGATATTTCTACACTTAACAGCGAGCCACAGAAGATGGTTCCTTCCTTTCATTTATGTTTTTGTATTACATTTAAAGGTTTGTGAAATTGGAAGCAACTAAATTCTGATGACAAATTTGCTTGTTTTGTAAAATACAAAGTTCATACTGCCCTGTAATCACAAAATGTTGCATTTTCATTTGCATGAGTTCATTATACAAGCTATAGGAAAACAAACCTTTCAGTGAAGAAGATTTTTTACTTTGGACAACTGTCCTCCTCTACAAGGGGATTATTAGATCCAGCTGTAAAATGAGTAAAAATCGCATTAGTTCATTACGTCCATGGCTGAGGACATATTCTATTTGCAGTTTCTTAAATCTGAGTCACAAAGCAGCATAAGGCTTACATATTCCACAATATGTTCTTATAAATTTGTATAATCAACTTTTCACTCCTCAACCTGTATGGAGCTCTCCATCACTTTCTGAGCTACTAGTAAACATGCATGCAAATAAAGTCTAAACTGCAATTCTCAGTCATCCCTTAAATGCAGCATAACATACTGTAAAACGTACAGAATGTGATCCCCCTTTTCTTGTTTGGTTGGTTTTATTTTTAAACAACTGTCTATTGGTAATGCTTCTGGAATCAAGGACATGCATAACTCTTTCCCTAAGTGCCAACCACCTTGCTGAAAGGTACACTGTCCTGACCTCAAAATACGAAGTACTTTGTCTTAAGCAAACCATGTTCAGATGCTTAGCTGATGACCTTTCTGTTCTGTCTTATAAAAATCTAGTAAAGGGAAATGAGAGACTTTTTCCTGATCAAGTTTTTTTTGTATTATTATTTGTTTGATTACTGTGCTTTCTGTAACAAAATTTTACCTGGGCATCACAGTTGTTCTAGGAAGTTCCCACTGTTAGTTGGGAAGATAGAATCTTCCATCATTCTTAATAGCATGTTGAGACTTTCATACCCCAAGATGTATATAATATTCAGTATATATTCCTTCCATGCATGGTCAAGGAAGCACATGTTACAGACTCAGGACTATGAATTGTTTGTAGCAGTAGGCTTAGATTGTAACTTTATGCCAATTTTTGTATTCCTCTTTTGTATTTGTATGTTCTTTTTATTATAGACAAGTCTGAACTTGTCTAATGGTTTTAGGTTGTCTTATTTTTATTTATTTATTTTTAAAGTAACAACAGAAGTACTTCTTTGGGATTTCCTAGAAACTCTGGTTGTTTCCGTTCTTATCCCCCCCCCCCAATTTATCTCATAAAAAAAAATTCAGCACAGATTCAAATTATCATGTTTTAATGATGAAGATGACACAGCTGCAGAATTGGTACATGTTTTAGGGAATGCAAGCAAAAAAATATGTAGTCCTATTACACAAGAAAAAACTCTACATTCATGATTCTGAAGTTTACTGCATGTAGGTGAAAGGTTTTTTGGAGGGTGGGGGTCATCTTTGAGGATTATTTGCAATATTTACATGTGTAAAGAGGTGTGAATAATTAAAAAGGGACATTTCTACCTCTAGATCTTTTTTAAATTTGGAAAGAACTTATCTGACTTCCATTAAAACAACTTCTCACTTTCACTTTATACTTGAGATTGTGCCAGTAATTCATAAGTAGGATAAAAGTATAGGCAACATATCTCTAGTCTAAACAAAACAAAATCCTGTTAAACTTTCCTTTTTGCTTAGTTAATTGAACAGTGCTTACACAGAGGTGTAAGCACTCTGTAAGCACTCCCTTCTGTTCTACTGAATGTGTAATAGAAAGTCATAGTAATGAGCATCATTGATTCCAACAAATTTAGAGAAATATATATTTGAATATGTACAATGAATTTATGAGAATATTTTGAGTAACCTGCTAAATACCAAAATGGTTATTATTTACTTACAAGGTTCCAGGCAGCATACTGTTGTGTAACGTTATGCAGCGACAAGCCACCAGCCACCAAAAATACGACATATAGTTGATTGACTTTTTAGTTGTGTTCTTTGATGATTAAAGATACAAAGATTGCTGCAATGAAGGCCTGATCAAAATTGTTTAGACTTTCCCTCTGTACATGCTAGGTATATTGTTTCCACTTGTTACTCATTACAATAACAAAAGGAAAGAAAACTTACTGTTTAATGTATAGAAAGATGATGTTCTGTACTGAAATAACATCTACATGACAGCATGCATTCAGTCCAATCTGGCAGGAGCTATGAATTTTTTTTAATGACTTGATAATAGAAAATGACAAAGGGCTTGGTCCTGTTCACTAAGTCATTTGACTGCATGGTGCACTAATAGAACAATAAGCAAAGACAAAAGAATTGTTTTAGACTGTGCTTTACAAATGCTAAAGTTACTGTCACAGTAGATTTCTTCTTATATAGGTCAGTTGCTTGATGTCTCCAAAATCAGTTCCTGAGAAGGTAATGCTATACTGATCAATATTTACTTGGAAAAGTATACATTCTTCAAAGATAAAATAATGGAAGTCTCTGGCTTGAGGCTTTTTTTTTTTTCTTGCCAGAGAACAGAGATTACTAATGGGCTTTAATAACTAAAACATTAGTAGTAAATGGTAAGCTGTTTCGTGATCATGTGCTACTCGTATTTTTTGTGTGGACTGTAACTTAAATTTGTGCAAAAAATCCAAAGGCAGATTGAGCAAGAGAAAATGATTACTTGTAAAGGATGATATGGGACAAGATGTGCTGTTACTTTGCTTGTTTACTCAATAAATAACAGGAAGACTGAAATTCTTTCAAAAACTAACATATGTCCTGTTTTATCCTTTCTTTAGTCCCTTTTATTCTTTTTTCCTCTCTGGTTCTTAACACTGAGTCAAAGAGTTCTGACTCATTCTACATTTGCTGAGTAGCTTCCTCATCAGAGATGAGAGTGGATTCCATTAAATGCAATTCAACATAAATGATTGTTGGCGTCTTGCACCTCATCTGTGGCCTCATGTGATTCTTGGACTGTATAAGCAGGGCAACAGGGAATAAGGACAAGATTTCCTTATGTATACAGTCATAAAGACAAGATATAAAATCCAAAAGGAATGATTACAATTTAAAATTTTTAATGTGAAGAGCCTTAAGATATTTTTAAGGTGGGAGAAACGGAGGAAGAAAATAGGGAGAGGATGGCTTTATACACCTGAAGAAGTGTTTATACATTTTAATTTGGGTGCATAAAATGTATAAGAAATAATAAATGTAAGCTAAAGAAATTCCAATTACAAGTAGAAACATGGAAACTTTATCTAAATATAATATTGTAGCCAAAATGTGGTTGTAAATTAAACGAATCTAGTTTCTTTATCTCAGGATATGTTTGACTAGATGAAATGTAAAAGACTGGACTTTACATCAGAGTAGATAATATTAATGATTCTTTCTAGTCTTTATGTAAATATTATATGTGTGTGTAGTGATAATGTATAATGATCATATGAATTCAACATTCCACATTCATTGATCTAAATACTATTCAAGGGCTACCTGTTGGCAATGGTAGATTGTAAACTCATGCTGAGGTACACCAAGCATCTTCCTACATGTTTTGTATTAAACCACTCCCCATCAACACCCAAAATAAAATAAAAAATGTTGCAAAATTTAAAAATTAAATTAAAAAAAGGTGCAAATAAATAGATTTCAGGCTATATACTTAGACATAAGAATTTTCTGTATGAATTATTTTTATTACACAGAATTCATTAAAGTACATAAATAAACAATAGTTATGAGTAAACAGAACAAGTTGAGACTATAAAAAAGGATTATTTTATCTCTTCTGCCCCATAGGAACTTTTTTATTATTGAAAATGGAATAAAGTTCAAAAACTTATGAAATAATTGGAATTATTTTGTTTACGTGTGTAATTTTTATCAAGTAAAATTGTTTCAGAACCTATATTAGCTATAGCATATCTTCAGTTTAAATCATTGGATAGTTTAGAATGAAGTAATACCAGATAATTTCTAATTGAAAGGATAGTTTGCCTTTAAAGCAAAAAATGTATTTTAAATGAGTGAAAACTGAATTTTAAAATAGGCATGACATAATTTGTAACCAAATTTTAAATTATGCCACTGTTTTTTTCTATATTAATTATATTTTAAACAGGCAATATATTCACTAATATTAAGTATCAGTTTTATATAAAGTTTATTTTTTTTCCAGGGCTATTTATTTGTTTTCTTAAAAAAAATAGCTGCAATGAAAAATCTACCAATTATTATTATATTTAATAATTTATAGTGTTGCTGTTAGAGAGAGTGAACAAGACTGGATATAATAAAAACTCTCCTCTTTTCATACACTTTAAGGCCAGAAGGTTCAATAGATCATCTAATCTGACCTCTTGTATATCACCTGAGATAAATCCTCAGTGCATCCGAGCTCGATCATACACCAGTTGTAGGTTAAACCAGTTTTCATTTTGAGGCGCTTAATGGAATAATTTTCATTTAACTAAGCAATTATTTCCAATAAATAAATTTTAGTGTTCATCTCTGGCATTTCTGATTCTGTTCTAGCTGGAGATGGATCCTCTGATATACTGTGAAGCTGGTTCTTTCTGAGTGAAGTCTTATGTTTTACAAAGACTGGAATACGACATTAGTTTCCAGTGCTGGGTCAGAGTATGAAGCCACTATGGAATCTCATTATAAACACTATTCTAGGCAGTAGTTTTGATCATAAACTATGTTTCATCTATTTGGGTCATAGAGGTAACAGGATCACCGTTCTCAGCTCTGCAACACGTTATGGCAAAAAGCTTATGTGCTTTTGTGCCTTTACCATCGATGGTTGGACTACGGAGTCTCTATCCTTGTAGGATTCGTCAATGGCACAGAACCATTTCCCTGCTAGTTTTGTTATATCTAGTTCTTCAGCATCAAATGTTTCAGGTGGTTTTAAACTCCTAAAATTCAGATGTGTAAATAATTTTCTAAGTCCTGGATGTGTTCATATGGAGGAAAAAAAAAAGAGTTTGGTAATTTTTGATATAGAAAAAGAAAATGAATAATGAATTGAGAGTAAATGTAGGGAAAAATGTCTGTCAGAATACTTTTAATTATATGGGCTTCAAATCTTGTTTCAATATCTGACTTAATTGAGAGAAAATCCATTCCTCCTATTTTGCCTGGGCTTGTGAGCTGTTGCTGGTGTTGTAACTGGTAGATAATCAATATTATATATGTACGAGATTGTAAGGAAAAATATAAAAAAGTCTGTAATCTAAAATAAACAGTCTTCAGCATGTGGAATATCTTTCTTTTTAAGTATGAGTTCTTTAAACATTGCTGTAGTGTGAGCACCTGGGGTTACAGAGTTTGCTGGGGCTGTTATGTAGTCATTATTGCCTTATTTTCATCTTTCCTGCTATACCTTGCCTGTTTCTCTTTTTTTTTTTTTTCCTCTGATCTAAACAAGCTCTAAAAACCTTTTCAAAGACATAAATTGATTTGTCTTTGAAGGTCATTTTTGCAATGTTACCTACCAACTGTTGCATTGACCTGCAACTGAATCTGTGGAATGACAGTGGGGCGTATAGAATCATTGGCTTTGTATAGGCCATTTCATTGTCAATATTTTTCTTACTTATTTTTAAACTGGACCTGAATGACTACAAATCCAAGGGACTACATTCCAAAAATGGAGAATAAGAAGATTGGCAAGCACTGTGAAATACATTAATTCTAAGATAATCATGTGTAAGAAAAATATTTAAATATAGTGATGATTTACCAAAAAGAGGAATTGTTTTCATACTGAAACATTACAGTAATTCAAGTTGTTGCTACAGTCAAGAAACTAAGGAAAACATTATGTAGGTATGTAAGCCTAAATTTTGCTTTTGATTTAAGCAGTAGGATTTAAGCGATTTATTTATGCTAGGGCATTATTAAACACTTTGAGTATCTTAGTCCATTGAAAACCATCACATGTAAATTTGATCTTCATGCAAAAATGTAGGAGAATAGTTAAAAGGTGGTTTAGCATATCATGCAGCACCATGTGAAGCAGATTCTGAGTTGGAATGTTGGACTGGAAGGATATCTGCCTTAGAAGAAAAAAGATGTAGAACATCAAGAATCTCATGCCAATTCTTGTTCATTGGTGGCAAGTAGGCCCAGACTTAATCATTTAAAGCAATGATCTGATATGGAGTGTTTTTAAACTTAACTTATCTGAGCATGTTGACATTGTATATTTTTCTGAGTTTGGTGTATAAACTAAGAGACTTAGCTGGAATTTCTGGAATTAAAAATAATAAAGTCAGTAGACTCCAATAGTATCCAAGTCCACCTGACCAAGTGACCTGAAATCTTCCATATGAGCTCTAATATTAGATCTGCTATTAAATAAGCTTTCTCAAAGTTTGCTTCTTAAACCGTCTTATCAGGGAAGGTGACTTTTAGCTATTCAATTAACAGACCATTGTCCTGTGAGTCTAAATAAGCCACAAGAAGGAAATGAGCTTGGGTCCCTATTATGACAAATCTGAAGTGCTTGCTGACTCTGTCTTTCTGCCTTTCAGATAAAATGGGCTATAACTGAACTTCTCAAAGAAACGTTTCTGAGAATATCAGTATTAGTTCTTTTCTGGTCGATAGACAGACAGAAGTGTATGGATCAGTAGCTGCCCCAGTGGCAATATTCTTTTTCCTTAGCCCATGCTAAATGGTAATGGCCCATGTTTGGTCCCTGTAGGTGACTCAAGCAGGAAGTCAGTCCTTCTAGCCTTGGAAATACCTTAGAAATGTTAAGACTCATTCACAAGTAGTAGCATAATGCAGTGAGAAAGACAGAGGGAAGTGTTTTCCCTCTGTGGGCTGCACCTCATTAAATTAACAACATATTTCCTCACAGAAGTTATTTCCATAAGGCTAAATTTTGACCTTCATGCTTATGGGCTCAGGTCATCTGAAAACTCTTTAGAAAAATGTATATAAATTGAGAACCTAGGAATAATTTGTGCAATAACTTGGCACTGCAAAACATACTTAGGAATACATTTGCTGTGCACATAATAGCTCTAGCATGGGATTTTTCTCCTCCTACATTCATACTTAATTACAACTGTCTCTTTATGAATTCAGCCTTGCATAATTTGGAATTGGAGATGATGGAGTTACGTGTGGGAGATGTCACTTGTTTGTGTGGCTAGTAGAAGACTGTGCTTCTGTAAGCTTAAAAAGGTCAGAACTTGATTTAATAAACTTATCTTCCCAGAAAACAAGCTTTTGTCTTGAATGTGTAACGTTGTTAAGAGAACTGCATGTCTAGGGACATTCCTAATAAGCTTGAGAGACCTTTGGCCATATCTAATGCTGTCTTTAATAGCTGTAGCTGAGTTTACATAAGCCAATATCCTTAGGACAGTCTAATCTGCAGGGCTTAGATCATCTCTACCTTATGCAATATCACTTCTGTAGGTGCAAACCTAGGACTCACATCTCTTATGCCTTTGTGCTCCACTCCAGCATATTCTTTTAATACTGGTCTAGCAGTTGCTTTGCACTAAGAGTACTTTGCAATCCCTCTTCAATTTCTTGCCAGCTTTTCAGCTTGCCACAAATATAAACGTCCTCAACTTTGGCTTTTGCTACACAATATTTTTTCATCCTGGACTACCTCACTGCCTGCACAAAACATGCTTCTAAGCTGCTCGTCATGTTTTGTCCAAACCAAAACAGGTCTAAAACAAAACATTTGCCTTTCACTGGGATGTGTGATCTTCAAATCCTTGTATATAGAATTGAATATGAAGAATTTTCTGGCATGAAGGTCACCTTTGAGGTCCTCAAGTAAGAGCAGGCGTATGTATTCTTGCCTGGACTGTGGCCATTCTCATCTTCTCCTGCTCCTATGAAGAGAAGGCCTGTTAATGGCATAATCACCACAGGCAAGATCAAGTGCTGCAGTCAGTGCATAAAAGAGAACTTTGCTACTCTATTGCCTGCTTTAGAGGCATGTGACACAAAAAAAAAAAAAAAAAAAGAAAGAAAGAAAGAAAGAAAGAAAAAAGATAGCATTTCTTCCTGCTCTAGCAGAGAACATGGTTTATTGATGTTCAGATCAGCTACACTGGCTAAATGTGCAATGACTATGCATTTAAAAATTCTAGATTCCTTGTAATTAGCTCAAAAAGAATTCTGCTTTCTGCTGAAGAAAAGACTTTTTTGAGCATATGGACACTGCCTGCAGAGCAAGTGAGGCTGCAAACAGTTCTCTTTTGGTAAGAGATTGATACCTAGAAAACTAGTGCTTTAAATGTTTTATAGACTTCTATTGCAATAGGTGTCGTGTGTGTACTTGCAAAAAGCTGTCTCCTGCCACTTTGGTTCAGTCAGAGGAGAATCTTTTTTATAAAGAAGAAAATAAATGCTTTTCATCTAGGAAGCCATTCTAGGATACATCTTCACACAGCTCAACAGACACAATAGTCTTGAATTCAAGGCAAAAACACTAGTTAACAAGGACAGATTGGCGTCTATCCCAATAGTGAGATATTCTCAATAGTGAGATATTCTCAATAGTGAGATATGGTCATCATGCCCAATCTATTACTGCCTTATATACACACCTGTTACTTGTTCTCAGCTTCCTGCAGACTGGTGACCCAGGCAGTAGCTATCTGGTCCTATCACAGAAACTTCAAAAGAGAGGAATGGAGATATCGGGAAAGGAGAAGAGAGAATGGTGGATCTAGTATGTTCCTGCTGTGTGTGATTAGATCACAGTGGAGTTGTTGCCTAGAGCCAAGTCAGAGCTGTGAGCAGTTATGATGATTCAGAGTGCTCCTTCAAAACACACAGAAACATATGAGATGTCAAGTATCTTTGTTTCATAGCTATGTGCACCCAAAATATGTTAAGCCAAGATTAGGCTAACCTGGAATGCAGCAGGATAATAAGGAATTAGTCTAGATCTCAGTTTCCTGTTTCACCATTTACATTTATTTGCACCTGACAGGACAGCTTACAGAAGTGTCATACTCTTAGGAGGGCTCTGTTAGAGCTCATAAAGTACTCTCAGCTTGACCCAGAATGAACTCCTACTATTAAACAGTTTATGATTTCAGTCACATCTCTTGCCCCTCGTACTGAAGGACAAATAGCAAGTGGAGTTTTCATTGCCATAACTTTGGCTTCTTTGATAATTGGAAGCCTTATGGGGCACCAGGCATGATGGCACCCAATGGGGTCCATCTTTCTCAAAGCGGGAAGAGGGCACTGGGTCGGGAGCTGGCTGGGCTCATCAAGAATGCTTTAAACTAGATTCGAGGGGGGAAGGAGGTATTTGTGGGGCGGCAGATGAGATGGTGACTGATGACCTGACTGATGCACTGACATCATCCACGGTGGTCTGGTGCTGTGGCCTGTGAAGGGCCCTCTAGGACTGAAGGCCAAAGGGCAGAATACGGAAACTTCCAAAAGCCCACAGAGTCAGGCAGCAGCTGTCCAGACAAGGAGGAGAGGCACATTGGGAGCCCCACTCAAATGCCTCTACTTAAATGCACGCAGCATGGGGAATAAACAGGAGGAACTGGAGTTGCACGTGCAGTTAAAGGGCCATGATCTCATTGCAGTTACTGAGACATGGTGGGACAGCTCTCATGATTGGAATGTGATCATGGAGGGCTACAGGCTTTTCAGGAGGGACAGGGCAGGAAGGTGAGGTGGCGGAGTTGCTCTCTATGTGAGAGAGGAACTAGAATGCATAGAGCTCAGCATAGGAGAGGACGGAACGCTAGTAGAGAGCCTGTAGGTGAGGATAAAGGGGCAAGCCAATGAGGGTGACACGGTGATGGGAGTTTACTACAGGCCTCCTGACCAGGACGAGGAAGTGGACGAAGCCTTCTATGGGCAGCTCCAGGAACCCTCCTGATCACAGGCCCTGGTCCTTCTTGGGGACTTCAACCACCCAGATATCTACTGGGAAAATCATATAGCCAAGAACAGATAGTCCAGGAGGTTCCTGCAGAACATTGCAGATAACTTCTTGACACAGGTGGTTGATGAACAACAAGGGGAGGGGCGCTGCTAGACCTGATCCTAACAAACAGAGATGGTCTAGTGGGTAATGTGAGGGTTGGGGGC
>JAUBOD010000971.1:3740485-3750485 GCA_032353885.1 Nothura maculosa
GTTGTGGAGTCTCCTTCTCTGGAGGTCTTCAAAACTTGCCTGGATGCCACTCTGTGCCACATGCTCTAGGTGTGCCTACTGGAGCAGGAAGGTTGGACCAGATCATCTCTAGAGGTCCCTTCCAACCTTGAAGATTCTGTGATTCTGTGATTCTCTGAGTTGTAGAGAGGGAAATTTTCATTAATGCTTCCAGTCTGTATTCAGAATTCTGGACTATAAGTGAATTGAGGGATGTTCCAGGCATATAGTTAATTAGCTGGACATTTTCCTATGTCAGTTCCTGTGACAATGGGCAGGTCAAGGGACTGATTTTTGAATACCACATGTATGAGTAAAATGTGTTAAAATCAGGTGTATGAAGATGTCAGCAGGAAGAACAGAGATGCACCTGTTGCACCAGAATCATAGCTTTTGAGAGTTCTTACCGGAGGGTACACGATCTTGGTGAAAATTGCATAGCACAGTAAATATCCATCCGAATAGTGAATGTGATAAAAAAAATCTTGCACTAAGACTGAGAGTAGCTCACAAAATTTTAGTTGTTTAGTAGGCTGGTAGGAGAGGTTGAAGCATGAGTTCTAAGACCTGAAAACTATACCTACTGATACAGGTACTGAGCAAATTCCAGCCAGTAAGGCATTCTAGCAGCTACCAAGTAAAATAATGCTGCTGGTATGGGCTCTTCTGGGTTCAGTTGCCATTTCAGTATGATGTTAACATGAGGAATTTGAGTTAGAAAAGGGAAATAATGATTTTATAGGTTATGAGTTAGCTTTACTTGGATAGGTTTTCCTTGGGTAAAGTAAACACCTTTATGAAATTTCAAAGGCTGTCTTCAAATAGTTGGTTGTATTAGAGTTTAAAAATGCACCTAGGAATCCTTCATATTACAAACTGTTAGCAGTCATAGCCTGCTCTCCTATAGTAATCAAATAAAAACAGTGAATGAGTATAATCTAAATATCACTAAGGAAATTGTATTTCATCAGAGAAGAACAGTAGCTCTTATACTATGTGTTTCTTTGTGTAATGGAAGACAAAACCAGGGAATAGACATCGTTAAAAATTGACTGTTTCAGAGATATTTAAAAGAACAGCAGGAAAGATTGACCTCTTGGCCTAACAGAAGGTTTGACTATGACTTAGGTATGTGGATTCAGGAGAAAGAGAGATGAAACTGAGACATTTACTGAGGGAAATGTTATCAAAATCTAGCCACCATAGTGAAAGTAAAATAAACAATAGAATTTGTTATAGGCTGACATCATTCCTCATTCATCTATGAGGAATTTTGTAGTGTAAGACGACAGGAACAAAAGTATTTTGCGAGAATGATATATTGGTAAGATTTCATATCACCTAATCAAATTGAAAAAAGAGGTGGAATGATTTAAACAAACTTGCCTTTAACTGAAAAGTGTGCAGTGACTTTATTATTTTAATAGTCTGCTAGCATACAAAACTTTAAGCAAGAAACATGGAGTGAGCGCTCACATACACTAAATAGATTTGATTTTGCTATTTGGGTAGATGAAGTAAAAAAAAAAAAGAAATATGATAGATCGACTGTTTTGACAGATTATAATCAGCATCTATAATTTTCTTTCAGGATGTAAAAATCAAACTAGAACAGAGTTGAGAATAAAGGAAAGACTTTTGTACAGTTTAACAGTATTTGGCAGTATCTCGTACGAATAATAAAATTCCAAGGCCCTCATGCCTTTTTTGCAAGTGGACTTTTAAGCATTTCTGTGGGACACTCAGGCTCTCCCATTTTACAAAGAAAAATGAAAATTTGAAGGTAAGGAAAATCTTTCACAATTGATGTTGTGAAAGTACTTTGACAAATAGTTTCATAGACTTACGTATACAGTCCTGTCTAAAACTGTCTTGAGTGTAAACTCAAGACATCAAATCACTTGACTTGTATTATGCCTAGTAGGACTGAAAGAAACTGAAAACCAAAAGGACAGGTACCTGAAAATAGGAAAGACATGGTATGCCTCTTTAGACTATATTTTTTTCTCATCCAGTTGCCTGTAGTACTGTCTGCAAAACGGATATAGAGGAGAAGCTGACCAGCTAAAGACTTGAAGTAAAACAATTGTATAGATCCTGTTTAAAACTACCCTGTGGTCCAGTTATGCAGATTTATGGTAATAAAAGATGTATTTGTCACCATGATTATGTGATTATACTCATTCATTCCTATTCATTCCTAGGAGATGGAAAGGCTAATAATGGAGCTGTAGAGTGAACAGCAGACATGGATTATTTCCAGAGAATAGCAGTACTGAAAAAAATTCAAGTATCTTCCGAAAAAAAAATGTATTTCAGGACATGACTGATTAACCTCACATGCTGTACAAAATATACCTCCCAGGTGAGTACAAAGCAGAAAGATACTGTATTTAAACAAGAAACAGCATTTTTAAAGTGGGAAGTTGTGATACCAGTCAGCTTTATAGTGGCTGGAGAATGAGGTCAAAGAGTTTTTGTAAGAAAAAAACTTTGGGAGATTGTTTAAAGGCCCTGAGGATCAATTTAGGTGTTCCAGATAGACTACGTGGTCATGTGGTCATACGAATGACTTAATTGACTCCTGTGGAATCAAGTTGGTGGAGAAAAACATAGATAATAATATCAAATCAAAATGCTTTTTATTCAGAAAATACGTAGGTCTGTGGGTCCAGCTACTTAATGTAACTAAGGAATACTGGATTTTATTTCTTGAGTTTATTCATAGCTGTAATTCAGTTTTGACTAACAAGAAGTACAAACAAAGCAAGCTGTTCAATGCTGTAAAATCTATTTTTTCATAGTTTTGAGATTATAAAAGCAATTAAAATATTATTTGGTGTAAATAAAATTTTGGAACATTTTCTTTTTCCTGTAAGGGGAAAAAAAAAGTAGTTACATTAGCAAGAAACAGTCTTTTGTTCTCATTATCACAAACATGAAATAAATAGCGACAGCCAAGAAATACTTAGTCTAAGATCTGCCTCATCTTAGCTAGACCTCAGCATCTCATTTTGCCATGCGGGCTGCCCTCTGTATTCAGTGAGCAGAAATGGAAATTTTAGTTGATGATTTGTCTCACATAATTTAGATATTTACTGTAGCGATGAGGTGAATAACACCCCAGAAGAGCCTCTTTTTATTTACAGGACAACCCAGACATAGAAAACTCTGTTCTCAATGTGTATAGTTTCTCAGTGTATATCCTTGTTGGGTCCTAGTTCTTCTGTCTCAGGTTTACACCCAACCCCTGAGCATTGCTTCAGCTACCACCTATGTAATATTGTCTCTGACAGTGTAAAGTGCACATGCCAGGAGGGCAGAGTCAGAGGATTTTTGGTAATGGTGAGATTTGCCCTTTGATTTTGTAAAATTTTTCAGTAAAAGCCAACTGTCTAATTTTAGAAGTTGAGCAATTTTAAAGTTATTTTTTGAAGCTAGGAATGAAGATTAGCTCTGCTAATGTATTATATTCCTGTTGTACTTTATATAGAAGCTGTCTGGGCATGCTGAAGGGCTCCAGTTCAAAATGCAACATTAAGTAATAAATTTGAGAAACTGAAATAGAAAACGGAAAATGTCTTCCATAGCTTAGAGTTTTCTTAATACTGTAAAATGTTATGGATATTGTAAACTCCATAAACTTTGGAACCACTACTGATATCAATTTTGTATATGCTTGAGCAGAGGTAATTAATATAGATCAGAAATATATATTATGTATATACGCACATGTATATACATATATACATGTATATATATGTAGACTCAGGATATACAAGAGTGACAAGAGCCTAGTAAAGGAATAAAATATTTTCAGTTATTAAAAAAAATCAGAACTGGTTTACTCTAGGGAAGGGCTGGAAGAAGCTGAAGAATGAAGAATTTTAATATAAAATTACTGAGCCATCCCAAACAGAACCCTGAGTCTGGAGCATTTATACCTGTCTGTAAGTAAAAACTTGGCTTGAATCCTGGGATAGTTATAGTACTGGACTGAATAAGAACCTTGCTGAACAATATGAGAAATGTCAAGTTCAAGAAAAAAAGAACATGAACTTTAACTGGAAAAGTACAAGATATTGCAGGAATGTAGAGAGATTTGTTTGCTTGTTTCACATAAAATAGTTACTCTCCAGAATATATTGCCAGAAAAATACTGAAACTACAAATAAGAATTATTTAGACTGTGAGTTCTTCAGGGGAAAGATTGGCTCCTCTTATCTGTCTTTTTGTGCAATGCTTCAGCTAATGAACATTTATCTTAATACAAAACAAATAGCAGTACTTTCTTTAAGGAGATTTCTAAGCATATGAATATAAATATATATATTTTTAAGGGAATATGATTAACAAACAAATTGGAGAATTTAGATAGGATTCTGGGCTTTATTATCTCCTTATTCACTCACTGTTCCTGCAGGATATAACAAGCTTCCTTCTTTGCTCACATTTCCTTCAAGATATAAGAAGGCACTTGTGGTAAGATATATATCTCAAAAGGTTTGGAGTTTGGGGATAGATTTAAACTATTCAGCTTGTGTTGGTCTGTAAAATTGGTTGGAAATCTCATGAGAACAATATTCTCACTTGAGATTCCTGGTGTTTTCTTCTGAGTCGGATCATAAATACTGCAAGAACATTTTTTATTCAAGAATATTTCTGTATTTCTGCTCTCAAATGGAGATTAGAAACATGGAGGTGCATGAAAATACATACTAATGGTAATAAAAAGTTAACCAAGCATTTTGGAAAGTTTTAAAGTTTAGTTTTACATTTCGGTGAAGGTTCAGAAGTTTTCTGTTTGCTGCAGCCTGGCTTGTTCACTGAAAGCAATATGCCCTCATTTTTATTTATGCATCACATGTACTGCTGTAGATCACTAATGCTCCATCTATATGTATACACTATCAGTTTATTACAGTTTTAATTATATAACTTTTCATGTCTGGCCTGTGATCCTCTCTTCTTGCCTTACAGAATGGCTCTATTCAATAGCTTTTGATCTGCCAGGAGCTTAAGGACTGTGTTGCCAGAGCTGCTGTTTGCCAGCAGCAAAGGGAGCTTGGATATGGCATGACTTTAACTCCTGACCATGGAGACTGATAGGCCACAAGATATTAAGCTCCCGCCAATTTCTATTTTCTCTTTTAAAGATTGCTAACCTCATCTCCCCAGGGTCTGCGACTCCTGCCAGCCTTTAAACCAGCAGGAGCAATATCTGTCTCTAATTTGTAATTACTAGGTCTGCACCACAATGAGACGGATCAAGCGTTGTTGGTGCCTGCCTTTATTTAATTAGTGAATATGCACATTTGTAGTGCTGAGAGGTACGTCTGGGTGGAAAGGGAACCTCTCGTCACTTTAAAGTTATTTTGCTATTTCTGCTCTCCGTGCATCATGCAGCTTCTGTAACCCTAATATACGACAGATCATTATCAATAGCGTTAATAACATTCAAGGCTGCGCATATTTTTCCGCAAAATTTGTATTGCAAAGGAAACAAGGATAGCACCTTGTAGAATTGAAACAGACAGTCTGCTTCTGAAACCTTACCTCTTCCCTGTGCCTACTCCCTATTATTAATGTATATTATTACTTCAAGTATGTCAGAAAAAGAGAGAAACAGTCAGAGGCAGAAATTTCTCCCTAATTCACTCTGCCTAGCCAGCAAAATGTAACACAAAATTATTCAGGGGAAAAATACAATTTTCTGTCATCTCTGCCATACACTGATAACAAAGCTACAGGCTAATATGTTTTGATATTTTTGTCACTCGTTTATCATGTGACCTTTCATGCTATCATTAATACAGCTGAGGGACAGAGCAGATACACTGAAATAAGGGTGTGGAGAAGTCAGATTGCTTCTCTAACAACTAACGGTCAGTCATAGCAATTTATGCTTTTCTTCAGTATAGCACTGACTGAAGAAGAGAAATTGTTATTAAAATTTGATATTACTGTCTAGGCTCTGCCACATAGAATTTGCAACTTTTAGCTATGATGGGAATACTGAGAGGGGGGTGGTTTAATAAATTTCCTTTTGAATTATGATATTAATACAATACAACATGCTTGCTCAGATATTCAAAGAATATACAGGGAAAAAAATCATATTTAGGACACTCTAACATTGAATGTTTGTCATAGTGCAGAATTGCTTCATCCAAGCAAAGTATTTTAATAACGTAGATACAGTCTTGTTTCATTGGTACAATTAAAACTGTGGAGTTCTTGTTTTTTTTTTTTTTACAAAATTCGAGATACTGACAATGTTTGGTATTATTCAGCAGTATTTTGAAGGCATCCAAGAAAGCATAATGTATATATGTGTGCGCATACATATATATGTGCATTTGTATAAATATGTATATATGCATTGCATATATATTTCTATCTTGTATGATAAATGATACCTGGTCCAAATTTGCATTCATCTTTACACCATTTCTGGAAATGGCCTAGCTTTTATGTTACCTATGTAGTCTAGTTTGCTAAAATTCGAATATAAAACTAATTTATATTTGAAATTAATGAGTTAAGAAATGTTTTATACAGTACTTCAGGATTGAGAACGAACTTTATAGCATTCTAGTAAAAGCAAATTACTTCTGAGTACAACCATTATGTAAAAAATGAAAAATCTTTCACTAACCTAAGCTACTTGTCCTTTCAAAATCCTGTGATTTTTAATGTTTATATTAAGAAAAGATTGAAAATTTAGCAAAGCTATTTTTTCCTCTTTTACATTCTATTGTTGAATTGCAATTTAGCTACTTGGAAAAAAGATCTTTGTCCTCAGCAAGCACATCTGTGTCAGGTCAGAGAGTAAATCATTATATTCATTGATAAAATATTATTAAAATAATTTAATTATTTAAAATATTAAGTAAGCTGAAAACTAATCTATTTAAGAATTAAATGATGTTTTTCTTGAGCTCGACTTCTTTGGGAAGTATTTTTTTAAGTGAACTGGAAAATGACCTTTATGTGTGAAAGAAAATAAGTAAGGATGAGTTTTAAATAGGAGGATTTTTAAATAGGTCCAGAGAGAGACTTGCATACTTGAATCTTTTTACATTAAATCTGATTACAGAGTTAAGGGTAAAATTTCTCAATTTTAGTTTAAGGACCTGATTTCTGGAAAGTATATGTAAATGAATAATTGATTTTGCCAAAATATCTTTCAACTGAAATTTCACAACTTCTATGAATAAACTGGAACATGTGTGTTTGCAGGAGTAAATATGTTCTAACTGTATTCATGAAAAAAAATGGGTGCATTAGCACTACTTTGAAATGTGATTTGTTGATTTCATTACTTTTTATTGCATAAAAAGAAACTGTAACGTTCACTTCAATTTTAGTGTCAGATATATTCGGAGAGACACTGTGCTGTCTGCATGTATGTATGACGTGCATGTGTGTGCATACACACATATGAAGTGAATTAATTCATTTGTATTCTCCGTGTCTGTTTTGTATAGGGAGAGTAGTGTTGATCACTACTGAAAGCACGAAAAGCATGTTAAAGTCAGGAAAAGTTTAGAATATCCTTCTATAGCAATGCTAGCATTGGAGATGAAGGATTCTTACCTTCCAGAAATTCTGTAACAATCTTCTTGCTGCATTAATATCGCTTCTAATGTGTGAATAATTTCTACAGTGATTCCTGCTGTAATGAATGAGAAAGAATGCTAACAGAAATTATCCTATTAATAAAAAACTAGGCAGTTGTTAGAAAACATCTCTAAAAAATGTTACCTATGTGCAAAATAATCACGGAAAAATATTTTACTGCGGTGATTAAATTAAAACTATGGTGTATACTGTCTCTCTCTCTCTCTCTCTCTCTCTCTCTCTCTCTCTCTCTCTATATATATATATATATATATATATATATAATTCTCCGTTTTTTGCCTGTAATAACCATGGGCATTTATGTAGGCACAATAGGCATAGGCATGATGTAGGCAAGACACTGGCCAAGTGGACTTCCCTTTTACCTCCCTATCACTAACAGCAGTCCTGACCTGGAGATACAGCCCCTCTCAGGATAAGAAGAAAATGTGTCTGCGCATGCTTAGTCTGTGCCAGCCCTGAACAGATTATTTATCAGGATGATTTATAGTGAGTCTTTTTTTCTTTCTTTTTTTTTTCTTTTAATACACCTTTATGTGTGTATATATATGTCTATACATATAAGAGAAAGAAACAATAGGTGAAGGTTTAGGGAGGTGTGTATATGGTTCCTAACAACAAAGTATTCACCTGGACTGAGCATCTCTAAGCCATTTAATATGATGCCAGAAGGGAAAATTTGGAACTTTAATTCTAGAACCATGTAGCTTCCGCAAATATGTCTTTTAAAATTTCTACTTAATTTACCACACTCCTAAATATTAAAGGGATGGGAGGCAAGAACAGGAAAGCAATGAAACGGTGTTTTATGAATTGCTTCCTGTGGAAGTGCATAAAAAAGAAATGGATTTTTTCCCCTGCCAGCTGAGCTCAGTTTTATACCCTCCCTGCAAGGCCATGTTAACAGAGCCAGCGACTCTGCAATTCTATCACTCTCTCCAACTTTGCTCCAAGTGTGTGTGTGTGTGTGTGTGTGTGTGTGTGTGTGTGTGTGTGTGTGTGTGTAAAAGTGGAATCGCTTATTGCTTTTAATATTGGTGCTAGTCTGATTGATTGTACAGCTAGGAAATGCAGCCTCTTCCTCCCTTCCCACTCCCTCGGTGCTGCGCTCCAGGAAAACAAGCAAATGAACGCAAAAGAAAGAGCGATTTTAAGGCTGACATTCATGTTTGCATGTAAATAAAGCAAGAGCCACAAACAAAGCCAGTGATCTCGCACACTTGCCTTTAGTGGGAAAGGATGGAAAGGCTGCCTGCTACCAATCAGCACGGGGTTGCTATGGTTACGAGGTCAGGAAATATGCCTTTTCCCCAGTTGTCCAAGGCTTGCACATGTCACTTCTGAAACTATGAATTTTATATACAGGTCAGGAGATGCATACCAAAGAAATAAACAGTGAACTGGACCATAATGACAGCTAACGTTCAAACGTCCTTGATTTTTTCTTTTTTTTTTTTTTTTAATTTCTAGCCAAACACATTTTGTCATTTTGAATGGGTTGGGGTTTTTTTCTTTTTCCTTTTTTTTTTGTCTAAAATTGGAGCAATTCTTTCCTGTAAAGAAATTTTGCAAAGTAGGTACAAACTATGCCTCGTTATTATAAGCTGCATCAGTAACTTGTCTCAGAAAGATTCTTATGTTCTCTCCCTTTATTTTTTTAAACTCTTTAAATTACAGCATTGGAATATTGCAAGAATATAATTTGATGCAACTTAAGAACTCCGAGTAATAGCTACTTTCTGAAAAACAGATTTAATAATGCTGTATTTATCTGTAGACAAGATGGTGGTTAAGCTGTTAATGAAATGCAGATGGTCCTGTTTTAAAGTACAAATGCTTCTTTACTCAATATGCTAAGCTTTGGGGCAGTTTTAATATAATCTCTAAAGGTTCCAAATGATATAGTATTTGTAAAATGAGTGAATTGTGAAAGAAACCTTGATTGTTTATGTGTCGTTGAAGAATTTACTAGGAAAATTAGTCAAAGGCCTCTCTGGGGACTTAGCATTTTGCTACAGATAAGGTAGGTCAAGTAAATTTAGTGATGGCTATTAAAGGGTCTCTATTATTTTGCTTTGTATTTCGTACTAGTACATAGTAATCTTTTCTTTATTTCAAACCTGCTTAAAATGTAGCTTTGATCGTATTACTATTTAAGAACTGTGATAATTGTTTCTGAACTTTCAACTAGGAACTGCTTAATGGACTTAAACAAAAAGTGAAGGACAATTTTGAAGTGATATGTATATGTACAATTGTAGTGAGAATATTAAGTTACGTTGCCTGTCTCCAAATGTGTATTATAAAAATGTTGCAGCTATGTAATTACATCTTGTTT
>JAUBOD010000971.1:3752985-3777124 GCA_032353885.1 Nothura maculosa
AGGTGTTCTGAGTTGTGCTCATTTCTCAAAACAAAGCTGTGTGTTGCTGACTTAAGAATTAACATAATTACTGTAAGCCTAATTTACAATTAAAATGTACAAGTTACACTTTTCTATATTTGCTATTTATATGCTCCTCTTGCAATAGTGTTAATCTTTAAATGAACTGCTTATATTTGCTCAAAATTACTTATGCTTACATGTTTAATTTTACTTTTTCTTGTCTTATGAACAAGCTCTCCAGGGTAGGGTGTGTTTTTCTCTCATGTTTCTGTAAAATACCACAACCATCTTTGGCAACTGTAGTAACAATAGTGAAAAAAAGACTATTTTTTTTTCTCCTTTTCAGTAATATTATTTATATAAAATAATATAGAAATGAAAAAATGAATTTCCTTTTTTCAATCTGGGCAGAAGAGTGAACTTACTTCAAAAGCCTCTGAAGTGAGGAGAGAGAGACATGCCTTCTCTTCCAAGTCCATCAGCATTTATTGTATCTCAAAACAATGCAATTTGGAGGAAGAATAGGCCTTAATCTACTTCATTTTGCTTCCCACTGAACATCAAAAATAGATTTAAATGGGCTGCCTGTCTACATTTCTGCCTCCTTTTCAATATTCAAGTCTTCTTTAGCATCTCACAACCGTATTGTCAGTATAGACCCTTGATACTTTCTCCTTCCATTTGTAAATCTAACATATTGTCAAGTCATGTTTTCTGGATATAGTTCTTGCCACCTCGCTCATTTGAAGCAGGAAAGTTATTTTATGGATTGGATTTTTTTAAAAAACTTCTACAGGAGATAGTATTTCTAAGAAAAAAAAAAGAGATTTGAGAAATAAAGAAATATTCATTCCTGTTGTGACTTATTATCAGTCTGCAGCACTGACTAAAACTGAAAGGGTCAGCTCTTAGAGGTAAACATGATTAATAATCTCAATATTTCTGCAGTGGAACTTTTAGCCCATAAAGAGAAGGAGAGACTGTAAGTCTTTGCAGACCAAGAAACATCTCATCTCTGCTCACAGAGGAAAAGCAAGAAGATTCAGAGGTGGGCCGAGACCTGAAGATTAGGCTGAGCAGAGCCAACTCAGATTTACTGTTTATATCAGATGATGCTATTTAACCCTTTTCTGGTCTCAGTAAAGAACTTGGTTTGTTAGGGGCAAGGGAAGAAAAGAACTATGCAGTTCTATTGTTTCAGTTTCTAATGTTTCCAAGTTTAATAAAAAAGCATCTTTAAATATATGTGTGTCTGTATTTAATACTCCAATGCATTTTGAATACAATATCTTTATTTCCTAGTTACTGTTAAATCCTGTATTTAATGACATGGGAATAAAAAAACACTCAATGATAAACTTCATCATTATGATGCTTAAAAGAAATACCTTCTTGGTAAGATTTTCTGCCTTTTCATCTCCACGCATCGAGCAGACATTTAATATGCTGTAACTTAATTCTGAAACATTTAATATTGCAGATCACTGTTGAAACAAGTCTTTACAAAGGCAAAGTGATTATTGATGCCAATTATGACACTTTGGTTCAGTGTTTCAATAATTGCCATATGTGCTACAATCATTTTATAGCCGAGCAAATTATCAGTGATAATTGACTGTGAGTCCTGAACAGGCAGCTTATCCAAGTTCAGTTCAGACAACAAAGGTGCAGAAGAGCCAAAGTGATTTAAGTCCTCAGTTCAATGTGTCATACCCTCCCTGACATCACTTTATTTTTTAACCATCATCCAATGGACCGCATAAGATATATAGAGGTTGATGGCTTAGGCTGCTGAATTTATGAGTAGAATCTCTTGCTGAATTGTCCCATAATTGGGTTCTTAAAATAGATTTTCTAAGATAAGTGCAGTTGTAGTTGTGTATTGTAGCCAAGTTCTGATTTTTTTTTTCATAATGTGAACCAGCCATAGAAATTTATAAGGAAAAGCATAATGGTCAGTGATTAATGATGATCATATAGATTAAATGTCATAATTAGACTGACAAGAAGACTAATAGGCAAGGAGGAAATAGAATTTTATGAAAATTCATTAACGCTAAATTTAAGCTTTGTATTCCAGCATACAAGTTGTTCACAGTTGGAAATCTTGCAGGATTCATTAATTTATATAAATCTTTGCAAAGAGATGATAGATTATCTAGCTTAATACTGAAACTAATATTTTTGTATTCTATGATTAATAAACAATTTTATCATTAGAATAACTCATTTCTTGCTAAAATCTTTCTGTATTCAATTCATTATCTATATTTTTGTAATGATCTGAAATTCTTTGTTTAGAATTTAGATTTTCCATTCCTACCTATTTGATGCAATGTTGTTTATTTTCACTTGCATGCAATTTTTGCAGAATTTATTTTTTGACAATAAAGGCGCTGAAATTATATCAACTAATCAAAACTAGACTGACCATTGTTAATTATTGTATACATGTTTTTAATGAAAATGAACATAACTGTTACTAAATAAACATCCTAATGAAAGAAGTATGAGTAGAAGTAAAAATGATATGCAAAAAAAGAGCACTTAGGTGCATGTAATTGAATAAAAATATAGTATTCATATGTGTTCAATAAACCAGGACAAAAATATCAACCTAAAATAGCTACCAAAGCCCTTGAAGTAATCTAATATATCTGAAGTCATGTTGAAAAATATTGGTAGTGCATATGGTGTTGCTAAAAGCACCCAGGAAATAGCGGTTTGGGTGTTTGTTTGTTTAGTACCACCTCATCTGGATCCAGTATCACTGCTACAGAGTGAAACAGGAGAAAAATACACTGAGTATAACAAGAGCAGGAATTAAGAGAACAAAGCTGGAGGTGAAAAAAAAGGCTCTCTAAGTATGAAGTGGACTTGATCTCTCTCTCAGGGAGACTCCTCTCAAACCACTTTGTGTCAAGCAACTGGCATGAGTGATGTTCTCAAGTTCTGTAGACAAAACCTCATGCTTACATACACAAGTCCTATAGTGGCATTCAGCCAATGTATCTGCATTTGATTTTTTTTCCTCAAACTATCTGAAATAGGCTAAGCATAATCCTTTTTTTTTTCTCTTTTTTTTTTCCCTCCCCATTTACCTTTGAATGGGAGTAGAGACAGGCAAGAAGGATGAAGAGAGGTGACAACAGTATGAGAGGGTTGCAAACTGCTGTAGGATTGGCTGTAAGGTTTCATTCACATATATTTATTTCACACACACACACACACACACACACACACAAACACACACAAATTAAGATATTCAACCACTTTGAACAGATCATCATAACTGCTTGTCTGGCCAGCTTTCTCCTTAGGGTTCCAAGTTATAGGGATAGATGTGTAATCTAGGGGTCTTTCCTGTCTGCCTCTATTAAAAAGTGAGGCACTCAATACCAGCTGCACTAGGCAGGGTGCCTCTATCTTTAATAGTACCATCAACAATTCTGAAGACGTACATTGAGTGCACATGGAATCAAGAGATAGTCTCTTGCAGCACTGAAATTTCCATAGCTGGCCACAGATGATTTTATGCTAATCTTTTACATCAGCTCTAGTCCTTTAATCAGGATGATATTCCCTCATTGATATGCTCCTAGTTGAGGAGAATTAAATTTGCTTTGATGGCCATTTTCCTCCATGTAGAAAAACTGGGGACTAACTGGAACAGCAGTAGCAATGGGTATTTTCATGGTAGAGGGTGTGTTCTGTAACTTTGTCATCCGTTTATCTGTCCCCCATTGTTCTTTATTTGTTTGTTTGTTTTGTTTCTCCCTGCACTGTTACGAAGAGAAACATTAATTGTATTCTAGTTTTATATGAACACTAAATACAAGGAAATAATTCATGGTAGTGGTACTTTTTTTCCCTTACCCTTCCTTTTCCTCTTTTTTTCCCCTTTTCAGTAGGATCTACACAAAGAGAATATGAATGTTAGAAATGCATGCCCTGTCCTGAAGTGAGGGGAAGGGGTTCTCTCTTTCTTGAAATAAGTAGGGTCACAAGAGAGTAGACAGAATCTGAAGCCCTAGGAAGTCTAGCCTAGGTGTTTCTGGATCTGGAGGCATTCCTTCTAAAGTAATAAATGTTACTTTCCTTTGTTAGCATAATTTCCTAGGCACATGCGCTACTCGTGGCACCTATGTGTTTCTCATCTGCCCACCTAAATAAACCTGAAAAGAATGGAGGAAACTAATTGTTGCCTGAATCAAATTCTCATATATATTTACTTACTATACTTACTATATATCTAGCTTCTTGGAAACAGTGGGTATTGTTTACTTAACTATCAGTGAAGAACTGCTAAGTGTGAGGTTAGAAAGGAAGAAAAAGAAATCAGTTTCTCCTTTCTAGAATCCTCGACCTATATATGTTTAGTTTTACTCCTCTCTACCACAGCTTAAGGCAGAGATCATCAGACTCACATTATAAAAGCTCTCAAGCTTGACAGCTGAGACAGCATGGACACTAATAAAGACATGACCTTCAGTGTTTTCTTTGCAATAAGCAGGACCTACGAAAGGTGCCTCCAATGATCTAAGCCTACTGGAAACACTGCGTTACATTTTCCTTTGAGATGTGAAGCAATGAGTGCATTTAGAGGAAGCTCTTCCTTTGTAGATTATGTGTCTGAACTCTGTGGCAACTTTAAATCTCTCTCCTTCTCTAAGTATCTAGTCTTCTTTACTGAATAGCTTCCTAACACTTTTGCTCTACCACAATGAGTGAATGTCCTATCTGGCCTGTATTTTGCTGAATCTTACAGTTGCCTTGTCTTTCCATCTCCATTGCACTTTGCTGTTTCATTGTTTGCTTACTGTTCCCCAATGAGGGTTTGAATTAATAAGCAGATATTTGCGCGATGGTGACCAACTAAAAAAAAATGAATCTGTATGGAGTGGAGCCTTTGCTGAAATCCTCCAGTGAAATTTGAGGATCACATATTAGGCACTGCAAAATAAATAAAGACCTAAACAAATGCTTAAAAAAAAATGGTCTGCCTTCTACAGCACTCAAAAAGCTACAGAAAATTACTCCTTTGTCATGTTTTTATTTTACAGTGGAGCTATTCATCTTCTTCTTTGACACAAAATATCACATATTAAAGAAGAATATTTTCAAA
The DNA here is from genome assembly GCA_032353885.1 of Nothura maculosa. Taxonomy (NCBI): domain Eukaryota; kingdom Metazoa; phylum Chordata; class Aves; order Tinamiformes; family Tinamidae; genus Nothura; species Nothura maculosa. Next base: position 3,758,114 of record JAUBOD010000971.1, read on the forward strand.
AATATAAATATTTTATTGCCTCCCCCAAATAATACCACATCAATAATATGAAAATAACTTTACCATTTGCATCTTAAAATCAGAACTCCTAAGAGTTCTGATTAAATGAATTAAGCATCTTGTTTCTGACTATCTTCCTGTGAGAGAAGGATCCAATGACAGAAAAAGCTACTATTACTTCTCAGGTAGCAAAAAAGCTTTAATGCTTTTCCAGACTTCTTAACTATAATCGTAATTTGTATCTGTTAGTCCATTCATAAAAGAAAAAAAAAAGTTTTGTGAAGTACTCCTTTATTTTTATAGAAAAGAAAATCTTTAGCCAAGAAATACCTTATTTGAAGATAGTATTGCACTCAAGGGGACAGCCCAGACCAAACCATGAATATAAAATTGTAGTCTAACTCTGTGGCCACTCTGAAGCTGACCACAGATCTTCCTGAGAAATCTATCAACCATATGTATCTAGGATAACATATGAAGAGGTAGTACTCTGAGTGTTATTAATTGTGCAAGATTTGCACAAAAGTGTGGGGAATTTTTTTCCTCTTTTCCTACAAATCCTATAAAGCTGCAGTACTGTAGTAACAGTGCTCTTTTTATTCATCTGGATCTACTTATGGAATATATTCTGCTAATGTTTCTTGAAACTTTATGATAAAGAGAATTTTATGCTATTGCAGGTTAATTGTTGATTGTTGTTACATACAGACTTGAAAATGCTCGTTGACTGCATTGCAGGCTAGAAATTTTAGGTATCTTGTACATACACTGTATGGGGGCATGCTTCTGAGATAAATAGCTGGCCTTTCATTTATTGCATTTCAAGATAAATTTGATACTTCTTATTGACTTATATCTCCAGTCTGCCCTTCCCACTCCACCAGCAACATCTCTTGTCCCTCCCTCAATATTTGGCTGGATGAGTTTGTGTTCAACTGTCATATATGTGTTTGGGTCTTTTTCTGTCCTGAAAAAAACAGAAAATTGCTACAGTGCTCTATACTTTTGTATACTATTTCATACTATAACATGATTTTTTTTATTTTTATGGAGCTAGACCATGAGTTAATCCAGAAGATTAAGATAATGAAAAAAATCCTTTCATTAAACATTGCATATTGATGAAAGACGCGGCTGCTATGCTTGCAAGACTACATTGCTGCCTATTGATTTTTCATATAGAATTTAAGGTATGTTTTTGACCTATAAAAGCCAAAATGGCATGAGCTTTCACAGTAGCTGCAGGCATTTGGGGGACTTGAACTGATATCTTGTAAATCTGAGAGGGAGGACTGGCTGCAGAGTTTCCCTGAAGGTGCCTTCATTTGTGAATTTATTAAAACCATCTTTGTAAATGTGCAGGGTACTCTGTAAGGCATTCCTATTTTCTTACACTTTTTGGAAGAAGGGGAGGAGCTTGTAAGGTATGATACTATTTTAGAGAGGCATCTTTAGAGAGGCACCAAACAGCTGTGACAAATTTTACAAATAACTGTAGTATCTGAGCATAGTACAATTGTATGTTACCATGCATAGCAAAAAAAAAAAAAAAAGAAAGAAAGAAAGAAAGAAAAAAAAGGAAAAAAAATGCAAGTCCTCTCCATTTTTAAGATTTTTAAGGACTTATAAAACTTCATGGGTCTGGGTTGAGGGTTTAAACTGGTTATGTCGTAAATTTGCTGACTCCTCTAGAGCGTTGTATATTGGCCCACACACCAGCAAGTGTATAATAAGCTTTATGAAGATGCTATTCTATCAAAAATGGAAATGAACTTGTGTCTCTGAACACAGTTACTTTTTAAAGTGATATAAATAGATATATTGGAGGAAGAGAGGACAGAATGTAGCAGAATAAGTCCATCTGTTAATTTCTCCAAATTTGTAAGAGCATCATAAAGTCTCTGCTCATTTTGCAGAGAGATTATGTATGGGGGAAAATGTGCATGTGGTTATGTATGGATAGATGGATTGTAATGTGAACTCATGAGAAAAATGCAGATATCAAATAGAAAAGAAATAGCGGACTTTTAACACAAGAAAGAAAAGTATAGAAGAAGAAGGGGAAAGGAATATTGACTACATCAAAGGAAAGTTTGTTTAATAGGAGGAAAATGAGATAAAGCTGAGAATAAAGGGAGAGTAAAACAGTCTAAGTAATCCAAAAAGCTGTGCTTTTAATGAATTTTATTTAGCATTGTTAGAGAGGTATTAAAATATATGACAAAATTGAAGAATTATGTCTTTTTTTATTGAAATGACATTGGCCATATGTGTAAGAAGTATGGCAGCGCTGGTCTTTTTCAAACAAACTACTTAGTATAGTTCCTGGGCTAATGAATGTCAAGTAAATCAAAACAATGGTAAAACAATATCTATCAGTCATTCTATACAGGCCAAGACCTTCCTTTGGGGTATGCAAATTATCAAGATTTATTTGATATTCTCCATTTTCACCAATAGGTGGCAATATTATTTTTTCCATTGAACTTTGTAATTTGTTATTCTAAATTTTTTTAAAAAAATTTTGAATTCCTTCTAACATTTTCTATTGCTTGTCCTCTTGGAAGTATTTTACATGGTAGAGCATGAAAATATATTGATAAGCCTCCACATTATTTAATCTTGTTATAAAGAAGTTAAAAGAAAGAGCAAGGCACATAAGAATTTCTACTAGCTCACCAAAAGCCATTAAGGTGCTTTCTGTAAACCAGCTCCTATTTCCTTTTTTTCAGTAAAATTAATTTTGATGTCTTCAAGTCAGTGTTTATATTGCTTTAATATTCTGACCGATGCATCATTTTGTGTTCTCCAATTAATTTCTTTGTTAAACTCCTTATTTAGAACTTGGAGATTGTATATCTAATGAAAAAGATCTTCACAATTTGTCAATTGTTGTCTTTATGTTCTCTGTATTCTTAGTCATCTCATTTGTTCTTCAGTTTAGATACTATGTTGCTGTCTAAAGGATCAGAATTTTCCTCAGGCCATTGTCAATACCAGCGAGTATTTTTCCTTGAGTTTTAGTCAATTGCCGGCACTGGACTTTCTAGGGTAATGTTGATAGGGATATAAGACATGACAGAGATACTGTAGGTGCATCTTCATTTTCAAGCTGTATTTATTTATTTTCTCTAGTTTATTAAGGTATCTCTCTCTGTATCCATTAAATATCTTTCATTTCTTCAGAAAAGTTGGAAATCATTTATTTTAACATGAAGAGGGCCAATGATTTTGTCATCTATCCTTAGTCAAACTAACAGAGAGTTAATTGGAAGCTTTATCTTAGTAATGACAAAAGGATTTGGCTCATGACAAAGATGGCACATTAAAATATTTTCTTAAAAAGAAGACGAGTCTATCAATAACAGTGCAACAGCATTTTTCAGTAAAATGAACTTGCTAGAAAGTGATATATTGTTGTGGTTATTGTAGCATTGTCATACTCTTAGACTGATGTATGGTAGCAGTTAAAATGATTGTCAAAACAGGAAATGTACAATACCAGAAAGAATCTAGACAAAATATGCATGAAGTTTTTATGATTGTTTGGCTTGGCCTTGTTTATGAGCTTTTTTTTTTTTTTCATTAGGCAGTTTTCTTTTTGTCTTTTGAAATTCTTGGCAGTGGTCTTCATGGATTTATAGGAGTTCACAATGGAAAACGTTATGCAGACCTTAGTATTATCAGTGCTTTATTCACTACAATCCTGAAACTTCCACCAAATACATCAAATCTCGTCTTGCTTGAAAACCATGGTTAACGTAGTGCATGCAGGGAAGGAGCTTTGGGGAAGCCATTCCATGCATGCTGAAACTGGTCAAGTTCAGACAGAGTTGCTCCTACCTGGACAGTGAGGAGAGAGCCCTGGATAAGGGACATGAGGACGTCTACCAGCAGAAATGACAGTTTTCACAAGTGGAAATGGCACACAGAGATTCAACCGCTGCTTAGTTCAGATACTTCACTCTCTGTGAGATGTTTCTGTTTCTTAGACTAGACAGAACTTTGTAGAATTTTCTCTCCTGTCTCCAAGGATCAGCCTTGAAAGTAGATTCTTCTCTACAGGATCACTTATAGCTAGTATGAATAGAGCTGATGTGAAACACTCCCAGTACAGTTCCTTTGAGATATAAGGTATTGCTGTGGCTTAACCGTGACTAAATAGTAACTTTCTAATAGTCACTACTACAGCTGAATCAACAAGAATAAGCCAAAATATTGAAGATATTTAAACTCTAGTCCAATAAGAAGTTATGTTTTTGCCATCAACGAAGATGCTGGTAAAATATAAACATATAAAACAACAACAAAGCATCTAGTTGTGGCTATGAGTTACGGGACATGTACAAAGCCATGCTTCTCTTGGAAATCCATCCCAATTACCATGTGCATCATCCCCAAGAAGATAAAATTTTCACACTTCTGTGATTATGCTATACAGGAAATAGTCCTGGATATTATCAAACATATTCAATAAATAAATATTTACTGTCACTGACAATCAGAAACTTCCCTCTCCTTTGCTACTTAATACACAAGCATTAATATTAACTTTTCAGAACCAGGAGGAGATTATGACTTTCCTATAACTGAAATTCAAATTAAGACTTCACCAGCCTGAGCAGAAGATGAACTAAGGATTTTGGGATTACTATAGTTCAATGAGGGACCAGCACAGCTTTTTACTTTTCCCACACATAGGACTAGTCTTCCCTTTCTTTTCCTGGGTGCACCAATTAAGCAGTTGGTCTAATTGACTTAGCTCACCAAAACCAGCGTTTGTATTTGAAGCCCCCTCATAAGCTTGGGAATACTGCAGGGCAGTCCTCCATACCAGTCATTTCAGATGTGAGGCTGGCAGCATTTATCTCCATTCTAATTTTACAATGTGACAAGCTGAAATCACCTTCACTCCCCATCAAGTTGTGACCCAGCCTTGTGTAAGGTCCATGGCATCTCTTCAGCTCCACTAGAAGAAAATGAAATAGAATTACGATTAATAAAAATAATAATAAAATCATAATCTGTATGCCAGTTAGATTCCACTTTTTGGAAAAAAAATGTATTTTTATGAAAACAACAGAGTCTGAATTCATCCCTTCCTGTTTTAGACAACAAACTTTTCCCTTAAAATGACAGATTGCTAGCAGATGTTTTCTATTACCTTAGTGAGACTTTGTTATAATTCACTAGAGTTGGTTTGATTTTTGCCGTTTTCAACAATTTTAGTGTGTTTATAAAGCTAATAAAAATATTTATCAGTGAGAAAATGTTAGTGTGCCACATCTCTGTTGAAAAATTAGTCAGAAGAGTAGGGCTCATAGCCTCCTTTAAGAATTATGACAAATATATTTTTTATATAAACAAAGCAATTTCAAACCCACAGCTTCTTGAAATAACAACTTCTAGCATAATTAAATGTTAAAACAGAATGGAAATCTGGCATTGAAAGAAAGTGGGTAATGTTTCATCTGAAAAGAATGCTGCTTTGAAACTTTGGATTCAGTTGCACATTTAAGCGTGTTGCAGTTGCAGTAGCTGTAAAAGGTAAAATATCAGCAAACAAAGAGGTTAACTCCTGAACTTCACTAATTTTCAAATATTCAGCTTCTGCCTAAAGGTATAGTGACACTGAGGAACTTTTCTGTGTTTCTTTTCCTTCTTCCTCTGTGGATTGACTGAGAGCTGAAACAATCTATATATCTTAGAAGAACGTCAGCACCAAAGAATAGAGTTTTAAATTAACCAGAGCACAAACACTTTGTAGATTATTCCAGAGGTAATAGGTACTGTTATTAGATATTTTTTTCCTAAAATGTCAACATACTTTTCCAGATCTTAATAACACCTTCTTACTTGTATTTAAATAACATATCCAATGTCATTATACTAAATACTTATCCCTTCTCATTGGTGTTTACTCCCTGAAAATATTTGTAGACTATTATTTTTCCTTCTTAGTCATCATTACAGCTGGGCAAATACCTCAGAAATTGTTTGAAAATATTGTGGAGTTCTTAAGGGCAGCTCATTATCCTACTTTTTAAAGCCATGGTTAACTTTATCGTCCACTTTGTTTGGGAAAAAAGAATGTCTTTTACAATAAGATTTTCTTGCTTATGTGTTAAAAAAGTTATCTGTATTTTCTCCAGTCCTGTGTGTAGCATTGAAACATTACTATGTTTGCTATTTTCCTTAGCGCCTTAACCTTCTCTATAATCTTGATTTCCTCCCTTTCCTGAGGCTTTCTAACCTCAGTTTTGAACATCTTTTAATGTAGACAAATGTTCCTCCACTTGTCTTATTTGTCAAGGGTTGAGCCTCACTCACATTTAAGAATCATTACTATTAACCATCCAAATAAGTGGCCAGTGGACACCTAGAAACAACATGTGCATTTACAGCATTTCTGTCGTGCAATTCTGTGTGGAGGTAGATGTCTTTCCTATTAAAATAAAACTAAAAAAAGAACAATTCTGAATTCATTGCAGACTGAATGTGATTACCCAAACCTGGTAAACAGTTTTTATTTTTGCACCTATCATGATACGATGTGGTCCAACTAACTTGACCGTGAAGTAGTATCAGATTATGAATTCTGAGAATTCAGAGTGGGATGCTAAATTATATAAACAGGCTCCAGGCTGCTTTTTTTTTCTTTTGCTCTTTTTTTTTTTTAAAAAAAAAAATTGGTTTGCATGCCTACATGGGGTGAATACTAAGCCCCAGGTGAGATGACTTAATGCAATTCACAAACAAGTGACAAGGCTCTGCATACTAAGAAATGTTCTGTATTTTATATTAAATCAAATTAAATAAATAAAGTGTGTGTGTGCATGTGTGTATGTGAATACATAAAGTGGGGGCAGTGCAGCATGCCTCCAGCTCTATTGTATTATGTTTAGTTTGTTTGCTTTGTGAGGACTCAACATCCTCATAATTTTCTGTATTTTCTTGATTCTAGAACACTACCTATTTCCACCCTAAAGCAAAATCTAGCTACAGTCCAATAGTTTCAGCTCTGAAATGTATTGTGTCATGCTCAACAGTGAGGATCACATCAAGTGCCACTCTCCACAGTGAAGAGAGCAGTAAAACACAGAGCTCCTGGGGCTTATCTTTTTCTCCCCGAAAATACTGAATTTCTATCTGTGGCCCACAGCCCTTGCTTTCAAATCCTACTGATGCCTCTGGCAGGAAAATCTGGTAGGAGGAATAGAGTCTAAGCAGAGGCTTAGCACAAAACCTGTTCCTCTTTGGCAGGGCGCCATCTTTTCTAGGGGATGAGAAGAATTAAAGGGTCACTTAACTGCACTTCCTAAATGTTGAAGGATTGTTGGGCTCTGTAAAATCCACACCCAAACAGCGGGAAATTTTCTGGTTTTTTGTTTGTTTGTTTGTTTTTTTCCATCCCTTGACCATCATAGGTAAATCAATGCCCTATAAACTATTTGCAGTCTTTATACACCCAGTGACACAATATAGTTGTTAGGACACTTGCATTAATGTTTTTTTCCATAAGCGATGACAACAAGGAATAGATTTCTAGTTCTCACAGCTTGGCACCTGGTACTATGTTGATCACTTTTCATTAAGTATTTACATCCTGTGTTTACATTATATCTTTGTAGAATATTTTTGAAAATAAAATGTACTTATACATTGATGTTTTTTGACATATTTGCTAATTTAATTGCTTTAACCTAGTCATTGTTCTGCTCACAAATGCTTGACAACACAAGTCATTTTTATCCAGAAACTGAAAGTATGTGAAATAACTTAAAGATACCTCCCCAAGCTATCTCAGTTTCTTCCAGTACCTACCCAAAGTGGTGCATGTGCTCGTCTGGGATCTGTAGCGAGAACAGCGACCCATGACCTTATGGGTTTAGCATTGCCTGGATCAGTCTTTGAACAGTCTGCACCTGACCAGGAGTGAAACTTTCTCTGCCGGCTCTAGCATGTGGAAAACCTAAGTGTTCTTCCAAGTCCATTTTTCTGTGTTCTGTTGAGGGGGAACTTCTTTACAGTGAGGGTGACAGAGCAGTGGAACAGGCTGCCCAGGGAGGTTGTGGAGTCTCCTTCTCTGGAGGTCTTCAAAAGCCACCTGGATGCCACCCTGTGCCACATGCTATAAGTGTGCCTGCTTGAGCGGGAAGGTTGGACCAGAGGTTTTCTAGAGGTCCCTTCCAACCTTGAAGATTCTGTGATTCTGTTCTTATCAAGAACACTATGGATAGGTCAGGAAATCTAAACTTTTTCACCTGACTTGGTAACAAAGTCTAATTTCATTCCATTGTGCTTATATATATGGGACATCAGCCATTTCACTGTAGCTTGAAAAAGATTGTTGGAGCTCATCTCTATTTTTATGATTTTTCTTAATACAGCCACTTTTAAAATATGTAGGAAAGCGAATGATAAATTATTTTATTGCTAGAGGTAATGTTTTTCTTTTCTAGAAAATATTTCAATTTTTAATCAAACCGTATTTTTAAAAAGTCATTGCACATCAGTTAATATTTTACATTCTGCTTTCTAAGTTAAATAGCTTCCCAAATTTAAAACATTACAATGCATATCTCTTAATTAAGAAATAGCAACCAAATTATTTAAAAATCCAAAACAGAAGGAAAATACACTCTGTCCCAAAAAGATTCTCTCTCCTACTTTCTCTATTACCATCCTACTACCTGTCCCTGCTACTACAGCACTTAAAAGGCATGATGTTTGCTGACATGTAGCTTTCTTGGTGCAAAAAGCTTGTAAAGTGGGAACTTTCAGACCAGAACATTTAGCAAAGGCACATAGCACAGAAAATTCCCTGCAAATAAAATGCCTATCAGGTTACACCTTATCGAAAGGTTTTCTTTGTTATTATATCACACACACACACAAAAAAAAAAGTGTAGTGAATAATAGGAGACCTTTTGAAACATTGTTAATTGTTTCCATAATTTTGTTTGGCAAAACTATCTGTGTATGTGCTCTTTAGCTTCTTCCAAAGCAAGTTGTTCCCCTCCAAAGTCAAAGTCTCTCCTTGGTGGTGCAGACAGGTAGACAATAGAGTTAATGAGAAAGAAAGTCTTTGTGCGATAGTCTGTATTTTCTTTATGTTTATTTATTTATTTATTTTTACAGTTATTTATTATCTATTTGTTTTCATCATAAAACTTATGCAGCCCTGAATAGTGACAGAAAGGATCTGCCACATTTTCTCACGTTAAGCAATGTTTTTATTCTAGTTGTAGGGGGAAAGGATTTCAAGAATCAACTGGGAATGATAGAAAATGAAATTAGCTACTCAAATTTATAAACAAATATTCAATATATTCATCAAATATATTCATCATGCCCTCTCTCTGGATTTGAGATCTGATCTCACTATCACAGCACAGAAGCATCCTTCTGTTTTATTTTATTTTAATATGTTTTAGGTACCTTGATTCTGACCTATGTGAATAGAAAGGATTTTCTTTTTTTTCCTCTTTTTTTTTGTTAAATTTTCTTCGAGCTCTTCTTGCAATTGCATTATGTCATATTATATTTACAGGAATACTTTGCCTGTATTTTTCCAAGAGTCAGTTGTTTCTGTATAGCCTGCTATAATTTCAGGTTATTTTTATTCACGTTAATGATTATATTGTTCCACACAGTTTGTAGTTCTGTGTTAAGCTTGAAGAAGAAAGCTTAAAAAAGCCCTCTGTGTAGTACCGATGCTATTTCTGGTTTTGTTTAAAAGTTAAAGGGATTTACATAGAAAAGGGACGGAAGGGTATGTCATAACTTCTGTGCTAAGTGAAAGGCTTTGTTTGTATAAATCACATACTGTATTCATCATACTCAAGACAAATGATAAACATTATATTTCACCAATCTCATAAAAATTAAGAATCATCTGCTTCAGTAATACTAATTTTATAGTGGATTAGTTGTTTTCCTTTTCCTTGCTGTTTTTGCTGGCATCACCACATAGCAGGACTCACAATCTTAAAGTTACCATTGCTGCTTTCCCACTCACTTTCCTGCCTGACTTGAGCAGCTCATTCTGGAAAAGTTTGGCCTTTCATTCTTCAGGTCCACTGCTTTTATTCCTTTTCTGCTTTTTCTGTTTTCATTTTCTGATGATGTTGTCATCATCAGCAGAGTTATGATGAATAAGTTTGGTACTATTTATAGATTCTGGGCTGGTAGCCAGCCATTTTCATGCCTTCAGAGCTATTTAAATCTATTGTTCATTTTCAATTTCAGAGCAGCTTCCCCTCATTTTGCACCTAGAGAGGTTTGTGAATTCAGCAACAACAAAATGGTGCTTTTAGTTTCTTTTTAACTTCATAGAGGAAGTTTTCATTTCCCTTGTTTTCACTGTGGCCTACATTGTATAGTTAGTAGTTATTTAGCTAGATATCAGTTGTTAAAGTAGAACTGATGCTTCCACTGAGGATAAAATACAGCATTTAAAAATTGGCTGCAAAGAGGGTTAATTTAAATCATTCCTCTTTTATATGGTAAACTACTAGGAACATTTATAACAACAATGACATACTGCTTAAATACTCTTGACAAATAAAGATAAATATTCAGCACACTACATGGACAAGTGCTATTAAAATTACTGTATTGTTAATACAAAGAAAATACCTATTTTTTTTGCACAATATACTGATATATATCCCATTAGATTAATGGTATGGTTCCTGCTCTTGTTCCCACAGGATCTTAAAGCCCTCCTTTTGTGTCTTCGCACTATTTATCTGATTAAGGGTTGCTAAAATGGAAAAAAAAGATTAAAAAAAAAAGGAAGAAGGTTATATGATATCTTCTTCCTAAATTAAGTCCTTCAGAATACAATGAGGATATCTTGCAACACTGCTGCTGATATAATAAAGCTGTTTGGTTACCTTGAACTGATGTACCAACACTCTAAATCTAATAAGTCAGATACAAAAAGTTTAATGTTATGTTTGTGACTTAAGCTGATAACAACAGAGATTTGAAATTTAGAGTGATGCACTGCTGTTGTGAATGCATAATATGTTCTTAGACACAGAGGCATGAGTACAGAAAAAAATATATTACATTGCTGGCAAGTTTCTTCCCTGCCTCCTGAAGCTTAGCCTTTGCTGAAGCAAGTACAATTTGCATTTCTGGCTCTGCAATTGCAAGAGGAAGACAGGCTCAGCCCTGGCATCACAAACTCCTCAGTTTGCAGGTACACTTAGGTAGTTACTGGTGCTCATTACAAGGCTGCCAACAAGATGAAGTTTTACCCGCTCTCACTGACTCTACTTTCTATATACCAAAACAAAGCAAGGTCGCCATTTTACTATGTCATCCTTTGTTACAACCGTAATGTGGTTTCATGGTACTTTCTGGAATTCTATATTATTCTGTGAGTGCACACTTGCTTGAAAGCTATGCAGCTTGTTGATTTTGTAGATAAATGCTAATGTGATAACCTATATTAGTTGCTGCAGTTTATACATTTGAATTATTTGTCTAATTTCTATAAGATGAACAAAGCAATTCTGATGTTCAATAATGGACTGCTGTCTTTCTGAAGCTGTTGTCCATTTGTTATATCTGAACTAAAGCATACTCTAAATGGTGAGAAAATCTAAGGATACTCTTTACATTAGGTATGTATGTGTCTGAACTCGATATGTATTAAATGATATAAAATAAACGATGAAAGAAGGGAAAAATCAATGGCCACTAGCCTGCCAGTTAGGCAGTACATCTGAATTTAGTAGGAATTTGGAGCCATGGTCTTCAGAGAGTCAAAATATTGCTTATGTTTCTGACAAATAGAGTGCACAGCTCCTGCAGACACAAGGGAATAGATTGCCATTCCCCAGTTTATAATTCATTCACCAGTTAGCTTGCCTGTCTGGAAGGCAGAAAGCAGGCAAGGCAGAAACATGTGAGAGGTAAGTTTCATAAATTGTCATAAACCATCCAGAAACTTTTTTAGCTCATGACATTTCATGGGTATATAGGAAATGACTGTTGCATACCTCCAGAGAATGGCAGCCCTCTCAATACCTAGGGCCTTTGGGAATTTCAGAGCAATACCTGGGCACTCAGTCTCTTGAGTATTCTGGTTTACCAGGTATCTTCTTAGTAAGCTTCACACAAACCCATAACACAGACTTCAACATGAAACCAAGCAGTAGCAGTCACAGTTGTTATTATTCAGAAATATCTGATGAAGTCAGTACTTAATCCTGATAGTACTAATACCCAGGCCTTAGACAAGTAAGTAATGCAGATTCTAGGTCCTCTTTAGCTTGAGAAGACATACACCATCTTCTCTCGCCCTCTGAAATTTATACCAGAATGACAAAATCATTCTGAATAGGGCTATTTTCTTTCTTTCAGTTGAAAAGGAATCATTTGCAAGTGAAAGAAGGCAATGAATAGGAGACCACATCCATGGAAGGATTCCTGGGCTGTGGATGGCAAACTCTAGAGGCAGATTAAGATTCTTTCTGTACATGATGGTATAATCTTCCTTAGAAAAGCCCAGACTTGCTAGGATTGTTTGTGTGTTTTCTATTAAAGATCTGTCAGAAACAATACATTGTCACTTTCACATTTCCTTCCACCTGTGTTTCAAAATAACAAGGCAACCATCCACTCCCAAAGGCAAAATGGGGACAATAAAGCCTAGAAGAAGGCAGCTTTGGTTAAGTCAGAAGGCCTGAATCTAAAAGGGAAGTAAGATTTTAGATTCATCTCTCTCTGATATCTTCCACTGTTTAGTGTAGGCAGCTCCCACACTGGCTTGTTTGAAATACAGTCTAATTAGGTGTCTAATTCTCCCCATAGCATATTCGGAGAACACCAAGTGCCTAGAACTGGGGACTAGACATCTAAAAATTAATACATTTATGAAGTCTAAGCATCACTATTTACACATGCTGTACCTGCATAAATCAAAGGGTGAAAAAATATTGATTTAACAAGTTCATGCTCAAAAGCTGATTGTTCCAGTGAGGTGATATTCAATATGCAATTGTTCCAGAAAACATATTAAAAGGTAATTCTGTATTTTAGCTTAAAGTCAAAGAGAAGAGCAAAAGCAGATGCCATTTTTGATCTACAATTGGATTCTAAGGTTGAATTTGATTAATCTGAAAAGATAACAGTAGTTATAAATGGAAGAATTTCTTTTTAATATTGAGAATAAGGTTTTTAAAGACAAAAACTAGCATACTCACAAACTCACTGTAACTTTCCTTAGGTCACTTTGGGTCTATGCATAAGGCAAAAGGAAATCTTAAGAGTCCTAACCCTTGACAGATTTTACATCGACACTTTTTATCCCTTAAATCTTGTACTTGGGGGAAAAGATGTCTATAAGCCTCTGGGGTATTCTTACCTTATAGTTCCAACCAGATCCAGTTGGTTCATCAAAACCAGTGAGGAACAAAGGGAGTTTCTTTGAAATTTCCTTAGGTAGACCTTGAATTGTCCGCTTTGTCTCTGTATCCACAAGTATAAAAAAGAGTATAAACTGTCTGCCTCATTAGTACATTACATCTTTTGAAGCTTAATTAATTAATATCTTCAAGGAATGTTTGCAATACTCAGATGGAAAGAGAAATGTGTTATTATTATGAATAATTAATTTTCAATGGTTATATGGGATTTCATGCCATGAGAATCTCATTGATTTTAAAGGAAGTCACATGGCTAAGCCCACTCACTGTTGTAAGCCTGCAGTGTTCTGGGATTATAAAAAGAGATCAAAGATTCTCCATGTCAGCTACAGTAAATTGCACATGCTATTCTGAAGAAGCAGAGGAAAAACTGAGATACCAACTTAAACAGATCTACTTGCCCGACAAGTTCATATAATCTGCACTACTTTAATAAAAAGTAGGACCAATAAAAGGATTGCCATAAAATTTTGATGGAAGAAGCTTTGCTAAGAGATATACTAAAAGAAAAAAAAAAAGAAAAAGGCAAGTTGAGATTAAAAAGATACCTGAAATGAGATTGTTTTGTAATATCAATTGTAAGAATATTGAAGTCTTGGCAAGTTCTGAAATATCATGACCATTTTGTAAATGAAGACTGATGGACTTAACTGGATAGGGAGTATAAGATTTGATGTTAAGAAAAGCACTGACACTGGAGGAGATGAAAGCTTAAGGTCCTTTCATCTAGTAAAAACTTTTCATGCCTCATAAAGCTATGTTCCAAATCGGCAGTGGTGGAACAGGACATGTGACATACTAACTGTTAGACATACTGACACTCATGGGGTCCATTCAGAATGGTTTTATCCATGGCTTGATCCAGTCACTTCTATTCACCTTAAGGACATTATTTTCAGATCCAATCTCCAGGTCCAGCGCCTAACCAGAGCTCAAGTACAGGGCAGTACTTTCTACACAATATCAGTCATCTCCTCATCTCACCGACCTGCTCAGAGCTTTCAAAGCATTAATCACCTAACCTCATAATACTGTCGTAACTTTCCTCAAGCCACTCAGTCTCCATCAGCGGCTTTAGTCGGTTGATGCCAGGCCTTCTGCATCACCCTATCTGCATACAAACCTAACCCTTCTTCTTTTTGACTAAAATGCCAGTGCTGTAAATGTTATGTGAACATTGCAAATAAATTTCTATTGCATTAAGAGAACCTCCTTTTTAAAGAGAAATTATTATCATTTTCACATACTCTAGAGTTATTTTGGAAAGAATATGCAGGTCTTTTCAACGGAACACAAGTGAAACTGTAGGCAATGACATGGCTTTAGGCTGCTTTATCTTGAGTCATAAGAATGAAAATAAATGTTTTGCAATTCTGTGCTAAGTTCTAAAATCCTAGTTTCTAAAATCCCAGCTCCATGTTACTGAAAAATAAAACATTGTCAGTCTATATAGGAGGGGAGAGGGAACAAAAATTGCCCCCTTCATCTCCAGCTTTTGTCCCTCTTCAAAACAGAATGAACCTGTTATTTTTCCACACTAGTTGTTGATGTTTACTTTCACAAAGCTAACTGGGACCAGAGCTATAAACACAAATATATTGAGACTGAGGCCCCACTTGAGACATACCTCCCATGGCTAAAAAGAGTAATCTCTAGGAAATCTGTGGGGGGAGATAACTGTCAGGTGATGCACAGTAATAATGCAGGCTAAAGAGTCTGACTATCATTTGGCTTAATATCGAAACCTGGAATGTGCAAGAAACAGAACCCAAAAAAAATGCCAAAATGCTAGGAATTTGTTATCAGTCACATCATTACACGGTGTATTGGTATCCAGGAGAAGGAGCAGCATGCTTTTCTAAGGAATCACCCCTTAGCTTCAGTGAATGATGGCTGTGGTGAAAAAAAAGAATAATAGTAACAAAATCAAGTTAGGTTAAAAATTACACCTTTTAATTCATGTTTGCCTAAAACAATGGCACCTGCAATGGCCTAAAGTATAGTAAATGCAAATTACCTGAGTAGCAGAAGTTAGCTTAATGAATCTTTTTGAAGTATTGCGTATTTTTGTATTATAAAGTTGCCACTGTGCATGTGATCAGACATGCAACTGGAGATACTAAAGTAAACCATGAATAAATGCTCTGAAATTGGCTATCTGGCACAGGTGGATAAAGCATTTGATATAGCTGGATACACCTAGTGGAAAAAAGTCTTTCCTGCTGAGTTAGCAAAAAGTGAATTGACTAGGTGTACAAGAGTATTTCCTATATCCTTAAATTACGTTGCTTACAGCATACACCTAGGTTAAAAAACACACAAAACATTAATCCAATTGATATGTAATAATCCAGGCCTGTCCTGAAGGGATAACACCCTGTGTGTGTGTGTGTGTGTGTGTGTGTGTGTGTGTGTGTATATATATATATATATATATATATATACACACATATATATATGTATAAAAATATATGAATATGTGTTTATATATGTGTGTGTGTATATTTCAAATTCTAAATATTTCAAATACATATATATTTGAAAGCAGATATGTATTTTATTTATATTTTACATTTTTACATATGTATATACTTATACATGTATAAATATATATACTTATAAATATATTAATATATATGTGTTTTCAAATATTTATCCATGAACTTGTACATTCCTCACACTGCACTTATTAAAATATAAAAAAGGGATACTTTTTTCCATAAAAATAGGAACTTTTAAACAAGAATAAGTGGGGTTTTTTACTTCTCTTTTAGTGTTATTTAAGCTGTTTATAGGTTAATAGTATTGGGATTATTTTATACTTTGCTCTCTTGGTAAATTGGCAGAAAATGTAACTCTTTACCTAAATAAAAATATTAACTATAATTACTAAACTGTAAAACTAAAAATATTAAAGACAAGCTGTTTCTAGTGGATCTCAAGTTTATCTTATATTTTCTTTCCCTGCTCTGTGACATTATCCTAAAATCCCTTTCTTCCCTATTCTTTAAAGTTTTCTATTACCTATTTAATTAATTGTATTAGTATTATCAATTCTGAGACTTGTTTTGACACCCTTTATACAAATATGTATCATTTTTCTGTTTAATTTCTGTGGTGCTGTGATACTTCATGTGATGCTACTCTTCTTACATCTTCATTGCTTAAATCATTTTATGTTCACACAAAATTATTTTATAAAGGAAGTAGACTGCTATAATATCAAGATCAAAGTCTTCCCTTCCCTTGTCTACCTTGATATTATATTTGATATTGACTATCTTAAAAAAAAGGTAGCAAAAATTACAATCTGAATTTTACCCTTTGGAGTATATACAGAAAATGAAAAGCTTGTTTCACAAGTGTTCTCTATCATACGAATTAAAAAGTGATTCCAATGCATCATCTCATAAGTCTTTGAATTTTATGACCTCTGAGTCATCCTAAATACAATTTGATTGCCTTGGGGTGTGTTGAGCTGTTATAAAATACAGGTTGCTTTCATGAAGAGATTGGAATGATAGGAATATATAAGAACTTAATTTTAATATAATTTGAATTGCAACCTTGCCAATTGCAATATATATATATGTTTGTCATTTTTCCTTTTGACTTGTACTAAACAGCACTGATTATTACACAGGTAAAATATTCAGTGTTATGTTATGGCTACTGCATAAATACTGCATCATTGATTAAACTTTCTAGTGTTCATGAAAGCTGACAGGGATTCAAAGGAGGAAATGTAAAACTTGAAGGTACAGCACTATAGTGACATTTCACTCTATAAAGCTGCCAATATTTTAATCCTGAACGTAAATCATTTTCATCAGTTCAATTCCATATCTTAATTTGTGTAGCAAACAAAGTATTGGATTGCATTATCTTTAATAATTAAGAATGCAGTATCAATTTCCATATATTTTAAGTTCTTGAACAAGAAATAAGAGTTAACATTTTTAGCTTCAATTTGTTTGCTTTAGAAAATAGGAACGTTTAAGGATTAGGTCTAATTTTCATGCTGTGATCAACCACAGTTTCATTATTTGCTTTTATAGAATCTTTAGTTTCTCTGCTTAAGTGATGTCTTCGTCAATGATCATGCTGTATTCATTTAGAGTGATGATTGATATGGTAATAGATACAGCATGATTGAAAGCAACCTTTGTCAATACGAAGGCCAAATACTCAAACAGTGTATTGGTCTGAGTTTGCTCATTATTGGAGACCTTTCATAGTCCTATTGACTTGCTGTCCAAATGTTGTTACTTACCTGATGCTTTCATTGTTTAAATGGTATAGACATTGGTATTGAACATGAGTTTTCCCAATATTTGTCCTAAAATGTGCACATGGCTCAATTATCCACTGAAAATGCATAAGGCATACTTTTAAGATATTAAAATGGATGGAATTTTTGAAATATAAGCTAAATTATTTTCAGCAGAGATATATAGGGTCTCATAGTGGCAATATTAATGCAATATGTTCTGTCCTTTGACTCTCTATTTTGTGATTTTTATAATATAGTATGAAGTAGACCTTCACTTAATTCTTCATAATTCTGGGAAGTACAGAAAATTATGAAAAGTGCATCCCACTGTCAGAGAATATGTTAATGAGCCCTTAAGTATGGATTTTGCTGTTCAAAAGCTTTTCTTTGTGGAGATGGTCTCCTGGAGTGGTTTTCGCTCATAGTAGGCCTTCCTAAAAAATGAGGCCTAGATTTCAGTCTTGTGGTACTTCAGAAGTCTCAGATCTTCCCTTCTCAGACTCTTAAAACTTTGAAATTTGCACAGGGAACAGGTACCATTAAATCCTACAGCAGAGTAATAGCAGGACAATACAAACCAAGACAGAGGCAGGTTTGATGGGCCTTCAAAGTTGGATTATGCTCTATGGCTTTTAGGACACCCTGAAAAGGAAGATGAGAGCTAAGGTCCCTGTAGGAGGACACAGAAAGAAGTTCAATAATAAATTAGGCATAAGGTGTTTCAGATGTGACAGGCAGCTCTCCTCTAACCTTCCCTCTTACTGGACAGTGCAACCACAAGGCTGTCTAGATACATCAAATAGGAGTCTAATGATGGTTTGAATATATGACTGTACTGAAATGATATTATGACCCCAACCTTCCTTTCCTCTCTTTACTTTTAACATGAGAACTGCCCCAAATTCAAAACTTTCTTTTGTTGTGTCCTTCATATGTACAGAATAGTCTTTCCCATTTATTTTTTTTCCTCATGTACCTGTGGCGGAACAAGTGGAGGCGGGGCAAGTGACAAATATGTACTTCACTCAAATAAAGATCTAACAATATGATTTATTAGTATAATAATGATTTCAGGAGATTCTACAGCAAGATCACTTATTATTCACTGCATGGAGGCACAAGCTAATACACGATTATCTTGGGATACCCTCCCGTTGGGTCACGAGGTTCAGACTGGACTCCCTTGCTTTCCAGGCTCCTTCTGAGAGGAGTCTGTGTGCAGCTGGATCCAATCCTAGTCCCAGACCTGGTCAACGGTTTATGACTGAGGGTGCTTATGTTACAAAGGAAAGT
>JAUBOD010000971.1:3782444-3793740 GCA_032353885.1 Nothura maculosa
AGTGTTCCTATCACTAAACAGGAATATCATACGAAGAAGCTGAGAGAGGAGAGAAAAATGATCATTTCTTTTTCAGCTTTAAAAGATTTTTGCAATTTAAAATATCTGAGAAGGGTGTCAAGAAAAGCAGAAAAGAAAATTATAAATCATAAGAGCTGAATTCTTCATTCTAACATGCATATTCAATGGAAAAAATTTAAATGAGAATAGACAAGTTATATCAGCTCTGGACCTATTCTCTATGTCACACTGTTTTATATGCTACTTTTCAAATAGAATGTTTGGCTCCATTTATGTAGCTCCAGACCTATTTGGCATTCTTCAAAGAAATAATATAACTGCATGTTGTGAAAAGGCTCCAAATATGGAATCCACAAAGATTGGGACAGGTTTTCCAAAGTTTTTAAAGAGCGCTGTAAAACTTTAGAGAAGGGAAATAAGACTCTTCGTCCTTTTTTTTTTTTTTTTTTTTTTTGAGGATTAGGAAAAAAATAGACATTTTGGAATGTTTCCTTCTCTTTTTATCCAGATGCACATAAAATCTCTAGCACAGGATATTCTCAAGCTATAGATTCCTGGAGTCTGTGAGGAAATGGAAGAGATTATTACTGTGAGCTTGCTTGCTTGTTTGCTAGCTTGTTTGTCTGTTTGTTTTAGCCAGGAGCCAGAAAGTACCTAACTTTGGCCATTCATAAGGATGTTATCTGCATTTGTGCAAACAGTATGTGTAGCATAAAGCTGGATGACAGCCTGGAGATCTTTCTCAAGACCAGACTTATCTATTGTATGGATTGCAAACTAGCAAGCATAATCTTTGGGAGAGCATCCTAGGTACTCATCATAGGTGTGGGTCTGTCCAGAGGGGCAGCCCACAAGCTTTGAGACATTCATGCCCATAAGAGGAAAAGAGCAGCACACCAGTAAGCTGCTGTAGAAACCAACTTCTCAAGAACTTATAGAAACATTCAGAAGTATTTCACTGACAATTTTTAATGTGCAAAGAGTATATAGACAGTGGATAGATTTAGCTACAGTCGCCATAGACTATTTTACATAAAGAGCTCCAAAAGTTGGATAAACATATTTATTTTTCTTTGTCAATCTTCCCTACCAAAAAGACTGAAAAGAAACATCAGAAACATGAAGACTGCAAAATACTCTGTTTCTTTCAAAAGCATATCCACTGTGACTATCATAGATGTGTCCTAGTAACCACTTTCTAATTTTTATGTTTGCCTACCTGCAACTTCATATTCATTGTTTTAGATACTGTTCATGGAGGATAATTCTAAAAGAAGTGCCAAGACAAATCTGTATCACCTTCTGTAAGATGACTTGAAAAGATTTGACCTGTGTTAAAGAACAGAATCAGTATTTTGGCTTATGGAGTTAGCAATTGACATTGAAGGAGAAACTGATGGAAGATCAATTATACAGATTGTTCGATATTCCTCCTAATTCTGGAGGGGCTCCTCTTCACAGTTTAATTAGAAGCAGGTGTTTAAGACTATTCCTCCAAAACTAAGCACACATCCGCCTAGCTTTTTAACACAACACTGGAGTATATCACATTACTATACAGAAATTGCATTTTTATGTGGAAAACCTCCCTATTAAATCTTGCCTTATTTTTAATATGCAAAACATTTCTGAAAACTATTGCATTTGTCAATTCATGAAGTATCTTAAAATCTTTAATATTTTTAGTGGTTTTGCTTTTTAAAAGTTGTCTTCCTATTTCTAAACGTGCAAAAAAAAGTGTTTTTTTATGTTTTTTTTCTGTTTAATATTAAATGTACATTACACTACCTGTGTATCTTTCCTGTGACATGCTATACCTGGTTCACTTTTTAATTTGTCTGAGCTTGTCTTATCATCAGAGATGTAGTCTGTTATTGATTAAATAATTCATTTAGCTGTCCCCAAGATGACAGATCTGCTTATTGTCACAAGAAGCTTGATATACTATACTTTGTTTACAAAGGTTGTACAACAGTCAGAAAGTAATGTATAACTACAACATTTTTATAGATTTTACATATTATGTGCATTTCATTAGCCATTGCATCCAGCAAGAAATGTATATTTATTTGAAAAAAATTGAATTTGGCACTAAAATAACTCACATTTATTGGTTGTGCTCAAAGAAAAGAGAAACAAAAAAACTCACGTGGTGAATCAGCTTATGTACCTATTTTAAAAACTGATCAGGTTTCCAAAGCTCTCACATTTAACTCTTTCAATACAGATATGGGTAGAGAGTAAATTCCTCCAGCCAGAAATTTCTTTCTGAAGGCAAGATATATTGCATCTAGTCAGACACAAATGGATTCTGCTTTTTGGATGATCTTCTTACAAGTATTGAATGGGTTAAGAAGAGTTTATCTCATTAATCCTGTACTTTAAAATATAATCCTGTTCCTACTTTGACACTACATTGAAAGAGCCATATTTTAAAGTGACAGGTCTAAAAAATACTGTTCTTTCTTTACCCTCCTCCTCTGCTTAGAATCCCACCTAGTGCCTGGATTACCATATTGATTAAAAAAGTGATCATCCTCACCATCCTCTTTTGCAGATCTCCAGCCTGCTGCCACTTTTAATTCTAGCTCATAGAATCCCAACTCCTTTCAGGGGCAGCTTCAGAAATTGTCTCTGCAGGGAATGTGAATGCAAGGAGCACCTAGAAGCAAGCACACAAATTCAGAAACTGTGCTCAGCACCTCACTGGAGTCCTGCTGAAAACACTTCATTCAACAAGGACATTTGCAAGCAATTTTTTTTGAAAAGAGTAGTAGGTATAGTGAACTTTTCATATTTACAAATTGTTCTTACCTGTATTTGGACCTCATTCATTTCTCCATCTTGTCAGCTACACCAAAGTATAATAGCCTGGATTTCAATTACATAAATACAGAAAAAAAATATATAGTGATTTTTCAAAGCTGCTAAAATTTTCTTGGTTTTCAAGATGTTGTCTTGAGAATTTATATATTTAAATGTGTTTTATATATTTATACACTACTTTTTCTTAGCATTAAACCTTGAATAAATTAGCAAATCTGCTAACCAGCAAAACAATTTGAGTTAAATTTCAAGTGCAATGTGATATGCAAGTACAAGAGCTTACAGACATAATAAATGATCAGCAAAAAATGTGCATAGTCTACAACAGTAAAATATGAATTGTGAAAGTTTAAGTTTCCAAATACACTATTTCACTTCCCAGGCAAAATGTTCACTGTATGTTATTTATACAATCATTTTTCATTAAATTATTTTGGATGCTCCAGAAGTCTCTGTGATGTTCAATTCCTTAATCTTCACAAATTCATGGAGATACTCCCTTATTTTTCTAGAAGAGTTAAAATAGGAGATTTTTTTCTGTTTTCATCATTCAAATAGAGATGTATATAGTGGATTTATAAAGATGTATATGTTTATTGGTGTCTGTGTATACTTACTTTAATAATAAATAGTTTACCAAATCTTTATATTAAGAAAATGTATAAATAAAATTTTTGTGAATAGTAGTCATCCTACTTTTTGGCACAATATCATATTATTTTCTCACAAATTCACTCTCAGTACTTTAGTGTTATCTTTCTCACAAAATTTCCATGTTATTGATGCATATCATTTTGCAGAACCCTCCATTGGATTCAAATTATATGCAAAGATTTTCAATTTGTATATTCCTTATTTTTATAAGACTTTCCACACTTTGCTTCAATAGAAACAATGATTCATATGTGAAGGAAAAGAATTAAAAATACATTTTTGCAAAAAGGGCACAAATTATTGATAAACACATCTATGTTTGCAGATTGGTTATTTCTCAGGGGTTATTTGGGGTCATAATTGTAAATCTCATTACCTTGCTTGAAGGAGAAGGTCTCTTTCATTATTACGGTGCTGAGGTCCATATCCCTGAAGCTAATTGCAAGGTATTGCTTCAGAGTTCTAATTGTTTGCCATCAAAATAGCTGTGTAAGCTTGATTAACAGTGTTCAGCAACATTCATAATAGTCCAAGCCTGGTCCTGCATAAAATAGAAACTGGGAAAAAATCAATAAGATTTAATAAGATCAGGAACAATCACTTACAATAGTACATCAATCACGCAAAGTAATAGGTGCAGGATTTGATAGGGTCCTGAACTGCCTGAGAGATTCATAACCAGTACTCGTTAATGATTTGTTCATTTGCATTTTATCAATCCAGCTACAGCTGACAAGCAGAAGGAAATATGTTGACTTAAACTCATCAGTGTTTGCAATTAAAGAAATAACAGATAGCTTAATATGAAAATCAGGCACAGCTATAAATGTGGAGTGTGTACGTATATACATGTGTAGATATATTCTTTTTTGCTGTGAGATTATAATAAATTAGCACACTACAGCAGTTATTAGTATTCCCATAATCCCTCAGAAAGTCTGATTATGTCTGAGGAAAAATACAACAAAATATAAATTTTTAAATTCTCCTTGGTGCTTCACAGTGTTTCTCTCTCATTGTGTTTCACATAGGGTAATGCCATAACAATATTTAATATGAAACATGCATATTGCCTTGTTTTTGTACCCTTTTAAATAAATAAAGCCCTGGGCTTTGCCTTGGGCCAAACCCATATCAAACACAAAACCAATAATAATGAGATGGCTTTCTGGTGATTATTATTTAGCATTATATTCTCTATCAGCAGATTTTATATTTTTCTCAAGTAATCAACTTTTGTTTACTATCTCTACAATTTTTTTTTCTTTAAATGGTTACCGTGGCTAATGAATAAACATCAGATCTCATTTATACGGACTCTTACCTATTTGTAATGCATCAATCTTTTGTTTGAAATAAGAAACCCGAGACATTCTGGAACATTACAAGAAAAACATGACCTGCCTGTGTGGATGAATTACTCAGAGTGAGATCTTGCGGGGCTTTCTGTAGAGCTAGTTGATTTGGCATTGCTTGCCAGGTGTTTTCACAGAGCAGCTCTCTACAAGTCAGATTAAATGTGTCCTTGTTCGGAGGTTACATTTACTTTATTATACATGGTAAGGCTAATTTATATCCAAATTACCCTCTTTTTCCTGTCTCTTCCTTTTCCACATCTTTTCCACACAAAATCCTTATGTACTATTTTCGGTGTCCATGAAGAACACCTCCTGGCCCACCACACAACTCATCTATTCCTGGATCCCCTTTGTTGTTCATCACCTTCATCTTCTACATGTTAAAAGAAGAACAGCAAATTCTAAATCAAGATATGCTCCTGTCACATCATCTTGTACTGTGACACCATCAAATATTGTTTCAAAGACAGGGCTTTGTAAATGTATGATTTAAAACAGAGATTGCTTCATGGCACTATGGTGCTGCAAGAACTGGGTTGGCTCTGCCCTATAACAGGCCTTTCTATCACTGAGACTATAATGCTGGCATTTTGCAGCACAAGGTTAGCTGATTCTGTGATTTTTGAGGAGAAAGGATGTCTGAGCTTAGAGACTGAGCTAGGCTCAGAGATTTTAAGCTTTGTACTATCACCATTTCAACTGTGTGTGTTTCATGAAGAAAGAAATGTAGGTTGCTGGATTTGTTACAAAATTGCTTCAGTCTCTAACTTGATTTTGGAAATTGCATTCTCTTAACTGCTATTCTGGGACATGTAAAGACTATCAGCTATTGTATTGAGAAATGCATTAGTCACAATAAATATGATTTTTATAGTAATTTCAAGGGTTTTTTTAATAACTTAACAGATACCATGAATTGGCTAATCAAATCCATAAGCTATATTAAAATCTAAGTAATAGTAAAAAAGGACAATTTACAACAATAATTCTTGTGAAGAATATATTCCTTTACTAATCGTGGGCTGATCAGTATAATGTGTGATTTTTATGAATATGTTTACTTTTCCAAATGGATGTTTTATGCAGGCACTACATCTTCTGAATTTCTTAGATATTCTTGGCTTAAAGTGTTTATTTGGCTATTAGATGCTTGTGATTCAACATCCATTTTATGCAAAGAATTTTCTAACTAAGTTTGATAAAATAGCTTCTCTTATTGGCTGCTGCTCCATCCTCTCTCATAAATTGTTGCACATAATTCACAGGTGCCCTATGCAATCTCTATCAGGATGTAACATATGTCCTATGCAACCATTACTGCAAAGGCAACAGTAACCCAGAAAAGTCAGAGGCAGATATTTGGGACAGTTGTCCTTTCAATTTAGTGTTACACTCAATATCAGAACATGATTTCAATTTCCTGCTTACACATGTATTATGCTTTCAGGAGCAAATCTTAGGTCTTGATTACAAGACCTGTGATACTGACAGTACATCTCTTTAAAGAAATTAAATCTAGAAGGATCTTTTATTAAAAAAGATTCTCCATCAGATTCTTCAACTCTTCATAGAGTCCACTGCAGTAGAGCTTGGCAGCATCTCTCCTGGTCTGCAGCCCAGGGCAGAGAGATCCCGGCTCAGCCCAGCCTTCTACAGACTTAGGAGCTGGGAAGAAGACTGAGATGCAGGAGGAGTGACAAGGAACAGAGTGTCATATGGGAAGTGTAAAAGATGAGCGATCTGCTTGACATTGACACATCTTTCACTTGCATATATGCCCAGCTACCAATAATATCAAAATTAGTCACTTTATTTTTGTGCCCAGCGTTTCTTTTTAATGAGTAAGCTCCCACCAAGATCATCAGAGAGGCAGTAAACAGTGTTCTGCTTAGAACTTCTAAAAAAAGTTCTCAGTCAACCCACTGGATGACAAACTAGAAACAGAGTGAATAAAAACTGCTTGAGTATTTTAAAAAAAAAAAAAAAAAAAGATTGTGTTTTTAAGAAAGGAACTTCATAGAAATTATTATGGAGAAAAGTTATGAGATAACTATAAATTATGTTATTAAATATGAGCATAAAAATAAGTCACTCATTATCTGGAGCGTCTAACAAAATGTCATAGCTCAAACTGCCTCTGAATTATCTTTTTCCATTGTGCAACAGCTACGTTATTTATTCCATGCTTGTGATGACTCATAGAATCTAAAAATACTATGTTACAAAGCTTATGTTGTTGCTCAGAAAATAACACTAGTGCACAGGCTTTAAAAGCAGCTTTTTTTTGCTCCTTTCCCAAGTGCTGTATTAAAAAGTGCTTTAATACTGCTGCAGCTGAACTTTTAGAAGTGACATGATCAAATTATCCTAGATTTTGTGGGTGTCTAAATGTCTAAAGGCACTTCTATCTTTTAGCAGAAGGAAGTGACTATGGAA
Source organism: Nothura maculosa (assembly GCA_032353885.1). Classification (NCBI taxonomy): domain Eukaryota; kingdom Metazoa; phylum Chordata; class Aves; order Tinamiformes; family Tinamidae; genus Nothura; species Nothura maculosa. Next base: position 3,789,740 of record JAUBOD010000971.1, read on the forward strand.
AGCTCTCATATATTCTGGAGGAATAAGAAATAAAACACATTCAACTGGGTGTTCTTTCACAGGGGGTAAAAACATGAAGGCAAGAGCTGATCCTAGGCAACAACTGCTGGTCTGTAAAGACGAGTCACACTACAATGATTTCCACCCCAAAGGAGAGACAGAAAAGAAAGGATCTCAGCAGTATGGCACTGATTTGCATACAATAAAGCAGCTTAAGAAAAGTGTTATGGCCTGTGGCTGACAATTGGCGATTTTGTGTATTGGTTGCGATTTCCACAGAAGTGGCAAATGAAGATCATGGTTTAGAGATCTACAAAAATAAGTCTGCAGACAAAACTGAAAAAATAAAGTCATGATTATAAAACTCCAAATGTTACGAATAAACTGACATGTATTTCTAAAGGCCCAGTTTTAAAATGAACAGATTAAAAATAATGCAAATTCTGAAGAGTATTTTTTTCCAGATAGCACAGATACTGTCCAGAGACTGATATTTCTCTGTCTTTCAATGAAATATTCCAAGTTGGAAGACTTCACATTTTACTTCTATTATTTCAAGGTTTTGTCCTAGAATATTTGAAATACAAGCTTAAGTTTCTTCTACCGTTCTTCTTTTTCCTCTCCCTCTTCTTCCTCCTCCTCTTTTTTAGCTTGTCACCATGTTGTCATTTTTTGTCATGTATATTATTCCAGAAGGATTTGATGTCTGGAGTGATTGCATAAATCAACTCAACTATGTCACTACTTATAAGTTTGCAATGTGTTAACTCTCTTCATAATTTACATAATGTTTAAATAATATACCTTCTTTTTCCCTTATCCCTACATTAATGTGATTAGAATCAGTAGAAGCGCTGTAATTTTCTTAAGGTGTGCTTTCCACCTACGCTTGCTTATTGCAAGAAGTATCTTTTCTAAAACGAGAAGCTGCTGATCATTTTAGCTGTCAAAAATTATGTTTTCCAAGTTAAAAAAAAAAACTTCATAAAATATTGTTTCTTCTTACTATTCCTATTAAGATAAACAAACAATGGAAAATTGTTGCTTTGTCTTATTTTTTTCCATGCTTACATCTAACTGTAAGTAGTAGTTGTGCAATACATCTTCTGATATATTATGCAATTAAATTGATGGATGGTTAATTGAGTCAGTATGGCATACCATATGTGTATTCCTGACCTGAATGTCACTGGTCAGATTAAGGCTTCACACATTTGGCCAAGAACATATGCTCTTCTTGAGAATGTGGCTCTAGATGGGATAAGGATTTCAGTCCAGGTTAAAAATCATAACTGGTTTTGCTCTTTGGTTGTAAGAGCATTGGCTCCTCAGGAGTCCAGCTGTAAAAGACTTTAAAAATAATGAAAGATATTAATTAAAAGCTTACTGACATCATGGTCATTAACAGTAGAAGGCTCTTTCATTAATTTATTTGATCTCTCTTATTACCTGACATGTCCTCATTGTAGTATTTGTGCCTTTATACATCCAGCAAAGATGATAGCAGACTTTCATTTGTGAGGTTTTTTTTTAATAAATTTTTATAAACAAATAAAATATTTCCTTGTTGGTGGGCATAATACACACATAAGCAATAAAGTAGCAGTACAGGGATATATATTTAACAATGATGATGCATCGATGTCAAAACACATGCAGACTCCTACACAGAAACATGTATGTATATATAGTATATATGCATCACAATTGCAAATAATAGATATTTTTAGATGTGCCCTGCTAAAGTATTGTTTTCATAAAGATTAATCCTAGTTTTTGGTAGATTTAATATTTGTGTTTTGTCTTATTTATCTAAATAATATTTAATGACATTCTATTTTTTGTCAGCTATTTTGCATATTCTTCTTCAAAGCCAGTTATTATGGTAGCTTTTTTAGCTTTACAAATGTTTTAAGGTAAATTATGTTATTTTACAAAATTATTGCAGTAGAACACACATCTGAGCACTACTGTTTTATCTATGACATTACTTTGATGACTCATCCATTTTGACAGGTAACTGTCTGCTTTAAAGCTATTTAGTTTGCATCAACACTGTGATAAAATGAGATCAGAACAGCATGTACTATGGAAAATAAAAAGAATATACAGTCTTTACACTGTTAGAAAAACAAACAATTGTAATGGGCCAAAATAGTTAATAGAGGAATATTTTGTTTCATCCATTGTTTATTCTTGCAAACTTGTGTGTCCTTTGTCCACTGGCTAACCTATAAAAAGAGTAGCACTGTCTCTGCTGCATAATTTGTTATTGCCACATTGAGGAAGATTATGATAATGTACATATAATAAAATTGACAACAATGGAGGAGTCCTGTAATTGTGAACTAAATTCAAGGAGGCTGCTCTGAGCATGAGAACTAACAGTGTCTTCATTATGATTAGCTTACCTTTTCAAGTGTTCTGCTAGGAACCTCTATCACGCAAATTGAGGTAGGAACTTTATTATCATCACTATAGCAACTGCAGGGAATTTTATTTCGAAACAGTTGGCTACCTGAAAATTTTCTCATGATGGAGAGAACAGCAGATGATACATACATTTTAATTCATTTACCTTTATTCTTGTATTGAAGTGAATGTAGGCTTTCTTTTTTAAGACAAGATAGCCAATTCCAACTTAAATTAATATTCTAATCCATCCTTTCTATTAAAAGAAAGAGACTGGTGGATACTAATTGTATCATTAAATGTAAAATTTTAATTATATTAATATATAGAATATTTCAAATTGGCCCATTTAATGTACAATTCATTATTTAATTTTTGAGCTTAGTTGTTACCTGGCTTTTCTTTTGACTTTGATCTTAAATCATATAATTGCTCAGCAAGAACAGTGAAGAGTGATTTTTTTTTTTATTTTTCCATGCTGTTATTATATTCTGTGCCTAAAGATAATGAATAACTACACATATGAGTTTGTAGAGGATGTGAGTGAACTGCAGATGCACACAGAAATTGAATGCAAATACAAGGAATGTCTCTTTTTTGTCCATAAAAGGATTGATCACATGTTCACAGCTGGAATTTTTTACGCACAACCCTTTTCTCCTAAAATTGCACAAGCCTCCTATTGTTGCATTTCTGTAATTACAAAACTAGCATCATGTTGAGGACAATGGTAATGCTTCAAAAACTGGCATGACTCTTTCACTGCAACCATAGGAATGACTTTCTTTTTGTATTTCCATGGCACAGTGATATGCTGATTTTCTTTAAAATGAGACCAGAAAGGAAGTGTTTTGAAATATATGTTTGTTTAAATGAATAAGGATAATGGGAGAAATATTTCAGCTGCCCCGAAATGCTTTTTTTTCCATAAAACATAGGAAGCATAGCAAAAATTCTTTCTATTATATGTGATTTGAGATTGTTGTTCCATTATGGAAGTTTTGTGTATTGCAGAGGTAACACATACACCGCATTTCAGGGACTGTTTTAACAAGTACCCATTTTTATTGAAAGAATGCATTATAAAGTTTCCTGCAGTCTGCATTAATGAGTAGACCACACAAAGAGGGGGCTTCCTCTGCCTTTTGACATTCACATTTTCCTTACAGAAGGAAAGAATTTTCACTAAATTCTTCCTAATAAAGAAGAATATTTCAGTGTGTTCTTCCTTTTACTGTGAAATAGAAACATAATCATTGCTTTTACAGAAAGAAAGGCATTTAAAGAATTGCTGAAGATGAGAATATAGTATTGAATGCAAAATAGTCTTTGCAGTTGGCTGTTTTCAAGATTTTCCTTAATGGTCCGATTTCATCCAATATAATTCTAGAAATCTCATCAGGATAACAGATTCAAGTCATACCAAATTATTTATGTATTGCATGAGGAAAAGTTGCCTCTCCCAGAAGTGAATCAGAAGTACTCTCTGGAAATGCCTTTCACTTTTCATTAGCTCTCTAGTACTTAGGTTAACTACACTCCTCCCTTACTATCCTCACTTAGGTAAAATTTGATTGGGTCAAAATCTG
>JAUBOD010000971.1:3817186-3879177 GCA_032353885.1 Nothura maculosa
AGGGAGGGAGGGAGGAAGGAAGGAAGGAAGGAAGGAAGGAAGGAAGGAAGGAAATTTTCAAGTAATGAGAATCTTCATAAGGGTAAGGATTACTTTCCCTTTCATCTATAATCCATCTTATGTTTTCAGGCCTCCTCTCCTCTCTTGCTGTTTTAAGATGATCATTGTTTACTAAAACTGTGAAATTTGTCTTTATATACAGTGATATGTGATATTGGTCTCTAAAGCTACCAGTGATCATGGCAGAAAGAAATCTTGCTGGGAGCCTACCTGTAATATCCAATAGATACACAGAGATAGATAGATAGAAAGATAGACATATAGACAGATTTATTTTTGTTTGTAGTTATTTGTCTGACTCGCTGGAAGGAGATCTTGGGATTTTTTGGAAGGAATTCTAACGTACTCTGGCTTTTAGATAAAAGATATGATTTTAACTATATGATTTCAAATTTATACCCAACCAAACTTAAAACAACATAAATTTAATCTTATTTCTTCCTTCCTTTCTCTCCAAATAAGGTGCAAAGCTGCAAATAAATCAAATTCAATTCTCAGCCAAAAATTTGTCATTTTTGCGGAAACTAGAAACTAAGGAAAGTCCAGAACTCAAATACAAGGTTTAGTGTGGATTTTTCTGGAAGAGCCAGGCTCACAGAATCTGAGATTGCTGAAGTGGTCTAGTTTATTATTTTATTTAGAATTTTCTCTGCCTTTTACAAGGTTGGAAATGTGTTGTTGTTTAGATTTTTGTCAATGGTACTCAGAGGTACCATTTAAGGCACATGCTTATCATCACCCCTTTTATTTGAGGAATTCATTTTTAACATTACTTGTGATATCTTTAAATACTATTTGTTATCTGATCTGAGCATTATGGCCGAAATCTTGGTTCCTGGAAGTTTTAGTAGAGAATATTTCAGCCACAAAATGTAGGCTGTGCAATAAGGATAAATAGAAACTAGAGAGTGTTCTTCCTACTAAAAGTGTGTATCTTGAAAACATTGTCCCCGTTCTTCCCTCCCCCATGATCATCAGAGCTATGAAAGGCTGAAGCCCACTTATCTGAAGTACTGTCTTTCACAATTTCCCAGTGTGATTGCAACACTCATTTGGGATACTTGGCTGATAGATCCCTGGCTTTCATCTTATGACAATGGAAAGGAGGGCATTCTCAGTGACAGACCAAATATATGAAACAAACTTTCCACAAAGCTGGTCCCAAGCAAGTGGAGCCTCTTTCAGATGACTTTCAAGCTCAGTACAAGGCATATCTTTACTAACTAGCATTTCCCAATAGCTATGTAGTAATGACACTGAACACAGGAGGAATCAACCTCCAGAATTATGGTAAAGAAATAGCTTCAAAGCACAAAAAGAAAAGCGGTACCTTCTAGAAGTAATTTTGATGTATCTTTAATCATTTCTATGTGCTCAAATACTCCAATGATTAGTGCCATGGATATACCTATAAATAAGTAACAGATAGTTGGAAAACATCTCTGAAACACAAACCGAAGTAGTCATCATATGTAATGCACATGAGAAATATTTAATTAGCACCGCTAGTGAGCTGACATGCAAGTACAGTATGTTAATTTGCAGAATTTGCTTTGAGGAACACAGACTGTTCCCTAACTGTACAAAAATGAAAGTAGCTTATACAAAATTAAGTCCTGAAATCAATGATAAAACTTCTTTAGCATTTTTATGAACTATGTCATGAAGAGACCAAAGTTAAAAGTTGTTCAGGGTTTTAATTATAAATTCAAATCTTGAAGTATGATGTTCTTACTATTATATTATTTTTCAAGTAATTCTAGGTCTGCTAGGTATTAAAGAAAAAAGAAATTAATATCTAGTATGCATAACAGTGAATAATGGCAGGTAACAAACAGAGGAAAAAGCATTAACATTAAAATAAAGTTGTTCGGAATTGGAAACATTGACATATAATTCATAATAGTGTAATAAAATATTAAGCTTAGTATTGCCAAATGCCACACTCTCATCTAAAATAATGAGGAGGGGAAATAATGATCACTGGGTAAGATTTCAAGAGATCTTCAACTCCTGTAAGTGGAACAGAGGAGTTCCATGCTATGCTGGAGATGAAAATCTACCCTACTTGGAAACAATCAAAGAGATTATTATTAACAAGGTGTTTGGAAAGTTAAGAACAGAATATCTTTTCAAGAACTTTACTGAGACATAGGAGGTTAGAAATAGCATGATAGTTAGCAATGGAATTTGAGCCACATAAAAGCTTCTTAAGGAAGGGTGCTGAGAAAGTCGCCACTTTAAAAGCTTCAGGAAATGTGCTACTGAAAAAGAGATCATTAATAATAGCTGTTATGTGGCAGGAGAACCAGAAGAAGGAAAATCATCAAACATGAAGTAGAGTGATAGTACTCATGTTTTTATTTAAGGTGATATTAATTGAATCGTGTAGGTAGGAGCTGGGGGAAACTAGACTTGGTAACAGAAGAAGGATAATTAAAAGTTCCATAAAAGGAGAGAAAAATGTTTAGGTTAAATAGTGATCTGATGTACATTGTGATTTTTTTTGTGACTGGAAAAGTTCCATTTGCTAATAATTAAAGAGAAGATTGAGTTTATTTAAAAATTAACTCCATGAAGGAAGAAAAGGTTTGCAATCTGTTGGTACTTTCTAGGGACAGATCAACAGTACAGAAAATCAGCATTACAAAAGGATTTCCAAATTTCAGAATGGAGAATAAATTACATTGTATATAAGTTATAGATCAAATACTTAAGCGAAGGAAGTTATCAAGGGGAAAATATGGACTGCTCAAATGCAAGAAAATCATCATAAATACATATAAAATGAAAACTGTCTAATTTTAGTATGATTATCTTACGGAATGGCAACATATATTTGTTAACAATTTATAGTTTCCTGATTTTTGGCAACTAGTGGTGAGGTAATTTTAGGATTGATAGAAAGCTTTTTTTTTCCTAAAAAATAAGGGTTTGAATTGATATTTTGAACTGTGACAATTTAATCAACAGTACACTTCGAAGATGAATATACATTTATCATTTTAATCAAAAATTATAACATAGTCAAAGTTAAACCAAAATTAAATGCAAAAAATAAACTTTAAGTATCAGTGATAGAGTAACTATTAAAAAGAGAAGGAAAATATTGGGGTACAGGAGAATTTAGACAGGAGAAGAGTAGCTAGAAATTACTGTTCTCAGAATTGAGAAAATTAGGTATACAAATTTTAAAATCTCTAAGAAAAATATCAGTAGCAAAAGAAATGTTAAGAGAAGCAATAGGTATTAAAGTGTCATTTCAAGAGGAGTATTTTATAGTAGCTAGAAAAAAGGATCAAAATCTAAGAATTTTCCCAAGAATACAAATTGACTATGAGAGTATAAAAGTAAATGAAGAGACAAGGATAAAAAAAGGCATAGAAATAAAGGACAAAGGAGAAAGTATAAATTCACCACTGTTGAAACTACAAGAAATTTTATATACTTCATATTAGGTTAAGTACCTGGAAAGAAAAAAAAAAAACAAAATGAAGTATAATTAATATATCAATACCAATATATCAATTACCAAGAGTAATGTAGTTTTCTGAACACATATGAATTTTGCACACATTTAAAAGAAATCAGTCACTACAAGAAGTGCCTATAAGAAAACATGGATGAGATAAAAAGAGTAAATTGCATAAGAGGTAAAGAAGTAGAATAAGAAAAAATGTTAGAAAGATGAAGACAGCTGGAGAGAAAAGAAAGAAAAAAAATCTAACGTTATAATGGATGCATAGTAACTAGAAAGTAATAGGGATGATTAATGGAAGGTGAAATTAAAAGAAGTGATGTAAGAGCAGAGAGTCCTACAAGGTCATCTATAGCAGTGAGCTATATGAACCCTGACATTTTTACAATGGGTTTTCAACAGAGTGAACTGATCCTGAAGTATAGCAGCTTGAGTTGGACAGAGGAGAAAGAAAGAAAGGGTTATGTTGCAGTATGATGGGAAAAAAAAAGGCTGTCTTAAAAAATTAAGTCTTTTCAACAGCCTTAGCCTCAGAGAGTCCCTTAGTGACCTCATTTGTCAAATGGATTTTTGTCCTTCACTCAGTATTTTTAGTTTACTACATTCTCTTATCTAGGTTTCAGTAAATAACTAAAAAGAAAAAAGAAAAACTCTTAAAATGCCTCTAAAAAGAAAAAAAGAAAAACTCTTAAAATGCCTCAATATTTAATTTAATGCTGTCATCGAGTTGGACTTCACCATCTATATAGTGAAAATGCCTTACAATTACTTAAGAAGAATGTCCTTTCTGATGCTGAATAGCAATTCAAGGGTCCCAAAATACAGGAAAAATATCCAGTTCAAAGTATCACTCCCTACAGCTACGGATTTCAACTTGAGATCGTATCTCAAAATCACTTCTTGTAGTAACCTACTGCTCTACTAAACGCTAGTAACACAAATCAATCTGGCAATCCCAGAAGCCTAGGGAGAATTTTTACACAGCTTTCACTGTAAGTGCATTCAGGTTGCAATGGTTGATCTAGAGTCAGGATATCTCAGAAGAGCATACTACTAAAAGGAATACTCTCTATTTAAAAATAATTTTTTTTTAAAAAAAAAAAAACAGGAAATTCACCTACAATTTTTTTTTCACTAGGAATGTGTACCTGCTTTTCTCTATTAGGCAGAGGATCAATGATAATGCATTGCTCAGAATGCCTATCACATTACAGTGTCTGAGAATAATATGAAAATGATGGTTATTGCTAATGCAGGCATTACAGCTGTGTGTTCTACAAAAATCAAACTGACTTTTCTTTTCTTAACTTGCAAATTGTGTCCTTTTCTCATAAGACACTAAAAATCTATTCTATTTCATCTTTTGTCTTTCAGTATCACTATTCTTTTTTGTGTGTGAAAGCAAATTACTGCTTCACTTTGTTTTTCCAGAGATACTGTTTGAATAAAGTAAAAGTCAAATAAATGAAATATGTGTATCATGATTTACATAATGATCTTTCCCTCTTTGTTTAGTTTTGCAAATGAATGGAGGAAGAGCACATTCTTATTATTTCAGTGCATTTTAAACAAGGTGCAGGGTAAAAGAGTTCAAAAATAGGGACAGACACAAACTTGAGCTCACCTCTGAAGAATGCTGCAGTTTCAGTTCAGTTCATTTAAAAAAAGAAAAAAAAAAAAAAAAGGCCATTTCAGTGGGCTCTTGATGATATCCTGAAGAAACTGCAAGTGATTCTGCTTGTGTTTGCGCACAGCTTCTGTCATCCCCTTGACACCCTGCAATGGTCCTGGCATAGCAAGCGGAGGAGAGCATCAACGTCAGCTACAAAGAAGAGGAGGAGAAGAGAGCTGCTGAAAGCTGTTTCCTGTCCTTGTCAAACAGTAGTTTAGAGCTCGTGCGTATTTAGAGATTGTCTGAGAGAAAAGTAAGTGCATTCAGGAAAGCAAATCTGAATTTAACTAAAAATGCATCTTTAAAATAAACTAATAAAATTGTATTGAACTTCACTGGACATTCTCATTCAAAGTTAAAACAACAATAATATATATTGAACTTAACTGGAGTAAAGACATTTTAATTATAAGAGTGTCTACACAGAGATTTTATGTAGTTTACCTAATCCACTTAAAAAAGCAGTGTTGAGTTTCTTGATGTTTCTGAACTTAGAGAGTATGATTTTATGGCAGCTGTTAGGGAGTCCTTCACCTACTCTGTTCTCTAGACTCATATATGCCACATGAGATTCAAGCTCCAGTGAAAGTTTGTGTTGTGCTATATTTAATTAGGTCACTATTTCTTTTGTTGCTGATACATGGAATTTAAGGAAATGGCTTGTAAGAGCCATGGCAACAGTAAATTATGTTTACCCTGCAGGAATAATCAGAATCTGCTTTTTAAGCTTTGGTTCAGAGGTGTGGTCTCTGTTACAGACTCAGACCTATATGCTTAAGCATCGTAAGCTTCCTGAGAAATCACATATTAGGCATACATATATTTCAATTTTACTTCTAAGGTTTGAGGAATATTATTATTGCCAGTGAAACGGGCAATGCTCTATTATTAGGCTTCTTGGCAGGCTAGATGCCTTGCTTTTACTTTCATAATGTTTATTGGCTTCCACTGAATGTAAGGCACTGAAACACTTGGCAAGCAGCATGAATATAAGGCCTTCCTCATAAGGTCCTATGCATAAGTCAACCATGCATAAACATGAAGAAACATACACTATATTTACAGATAATGCCCCTAGCAGCAGCTAACCCACAGGTATACACTCACTAAATACACATTGAGGAGCAAATCTGCATTTTTTGCTATTAAATTCTGTTTTAGACAACCAATAATTCTCTTATTATACAGTTGTTATTATACTTGGTCTTCACAGGAGGAACCATTTCTTCTAGGATTTCTCAAGTTTGATATCACTCTTTCTTTTTGCAATTTATCTGTTCAGGAAGGAAGTTTATCTTGTGGTTATAATACAGGATTTAGAGCCTTCACCCCAGTTGCTATCTATGCTTGGAATTTACTTAGACCAAAACACTTAAGGCCAAAATTCTTATATTCACATACATGGTGTCTTTCATTTTTAGGAGCTCAATTGAAAAGTTCTATCTTTGGATGTTAGCTGTAAGAGATGGCTTAAAATGTTTAATTCTGTTACTGCTTGCTTAACAGCTAAAACTGTGACAATAATTTCTATCAAGTCCATATAAGTTTTTAATCAAAATAAAGGAAAATCAAATACAAGTATTAGCTGTTATGGTATTATGTTCAAACTTTAAACAAAGAATTTAAGCCCACATAAATAAATGCAAGATCAAAGTTAAAATTGTAATACTTTTCTTGTGTACAACTCCTAATAAGACACTTGTATGTTGCTACCTCCTTTGATGACATTAGAGCTCCTTCCATGCCTGTATTAAGGTATAGTCCAATCTTTCTCTCTTGGAATCAAGATGTAATCTTTGCTTAAAGAATTCAGTTTCAGGGATTACAATTTACCTAACAGAAAAACATGGAATATTAAACGAGTTTTCTGTGAGCAGATATGCAGAAGATAGGGGAAGTTTAAGGAAAGAGATGCCTAAACACTAAATGCTATTTTTCTTGATAGCTCAGAGTTCTTTGAAGTTTTTTAAAGAGTGGTATTCAGCCTCTATCCAGAGTATTTCTAAATCGAAGCACTGTTGATGCTCGCTCTACTGACCTGGCCAAGGGAGGCCTTAAAACATTTTTAATTCCTAGACTGTTAATAGAGCAACATCATTAAAATATGTAAAGTGCTAGTGAGCAGGTAGAACAAAACCCAATGTTATTAAAGTAGCAAGTTCTTCCACTATTTGGTGTGGAGGGAAGTGGAGGGGCATTTGTTTGGAGCAAGCCTTAAGTTATAAATGGAGGTATTGGAAAGGAAAGCAAAAGTTAGGTTCTTCATATGGGCAATATTTTCCTGCTTATTCTTGATTCCTGTCCCCTCCACCTCATCTTAAATGAAGAAAGAAAACAAAATCCAGAAGGGAATCTTAATAGGCTTTAGAAAGATTCCGTCGAGGCTTAGCCCTCTCTCATCAGAGAAAATAAATCTGATTTTATCAACAGAATGGAAACATTAAATACTGGTTTCTATCCTAGTTCCTTTCTCAGACTGGGCAAGGTTAGAGGAATACTGGTTTGTTTTTTTTTTTTTCCCCTCAATCCCTATTACAACACTGTCAGTTGTAAAAAGTCATCTGCTCCATCAGAAAACTGAAATGCCACTAAACAGAACCCGCAGGGACAGGCGGAGAATTCAGACATGCATACAAAAGAATCACAAGAACATTAATCTTTTCAAAAAACAACTGACAGTACATTTCAGAAAGCACATATAACTCAATTAATGTTTGTGCTCACAAAACCTTTTAATTTATGAAATATAGCTCTTGGGGCTTGCTAAACAATTAAAATCAAATCTAACTCCTCCCCTAAATTTTGCAAAACATATTTTACAATTTTAATTCCTGCAACTTCAGCAGGAACAGCTCTTTCTACATGACCCCAGTAATCAGAAAGGAAAACTTATTAATCAGTGATCTGCTGTCATCAGTGGACAAAAATTAAATGCTTTTGCTAGTCCTTTCACTCTCTCAGTAGCCATTGACCATGAATGTTTGTTGACCTTGACAGAAACCCTGGCAAGAATTACTGAGAGGTACTTGACTGAGTGAGTCTTTTCTCTTAGGAAAGAACTGGAAGGTGGTTACTCTTTGCTTTGATGTGCCTTATGCAAGTCATCTTGTTCCTCCTATTTGGGATATATATTACATCATTTTGGCAAAAATACGTGAAATTGGAACTATAGTTCAAACCAGATAAAACAGAGCTGATGCTGCCACATTACTTGAAAAGCCTAAGGAGGAGATGAAGAGCCCATTTCTCTGTTAATGCAGATTTTCTTTAACTTGCTTAACTTTAGTATAATAAGGCCAGCTGTTCAGATATCTTGTAAGATGACGGCACTTTAAGTCAGTTAAGTAACTCTAAAAGAGTTACTTTTTTCTTAAGTATTTTTCAAAAGCTGCTTAGGGTTGAGGAGTTCATTGCAGTAATCTTTGATAGTATTTTGTGTCTTTTAGCTGTGGTTAAATTTGTATTAAGCTTCTAGAGCTCTTTTAGTTTTTTCACCATTGACCTCTATTCATATATTGACTTATATGTATATAACTAGGCCCACACAGCTTCAAAATTTATCCCTCCCTTCGAGTGAGTATTGATCAGATAGGTTAAGAATACTAGTCTAATGGCTTTTTTTGCCATCCAGGAGGCAGTGGTATCCTCACCACCCTTTTGGTATGTCCCAGTGGTCCCTAATGTGTCCTGTAGCGCACTTCTGTTTTTTTGGTGGGCTCCATTCTATTAAGTGGGTATAAAACTAACTGAGGGAGATGAGAAGCACTTTTTTCTCTAAGAACGAGCTATTAGGATGACTCATGTTATCTCATCTAATTACACCCTACAAGGAGATGAAGAAGTACAAATTAGGGCCTGGTATGCTGTCGTCAGTGCTTCCATAAAGGTGATTATCCAGTAATGTGGAGTTTGATGGCCCTCAGGAGCTTCTGTAAGATATATTAGGATTACTTTTTCACATCTGGGTAATGGAGTTAGATAGCAGATTTTATTCCTTTGGTTGTTTTGAGGTTAAATTATTAACTGTTAATTTTCTATATAATTTGGATACAGTTCATATTGTCTGTGAACATAGAACAGAATACTAAAGAGTTTTGGAAACAGCATATGCAAGGATTCTTGTAGAAACGAACTTGTTCCAGAGTTGCTTGAAACTTTCACAATTTCTGTTTATAAAAGCACCATAGCCACATTAAAAAAAAAAGGAGGGGGAAAAATCAGATCAGTAGGGACCTTTCTTTTTAGTGGTGAAATAGGTTAATTTCATAGCTGGCTTGAAATCTTGTGACAAGTTATGGTATTCTATTATGCCATTATTAGTAGAAGAAATAATCCCTTGCAGCTGTGGTAACTCATGATAACGCACAATATATACCCATCAAGATATCTCCTGACAGCAATGAAATTAACTCATGTCACCCCTGTGTCTAACAGAATGTGCTTGCAGTTTCTTCTTAGTCTGCTGTTTCAGATACCAATGAATTGATATATGGAGAAAGAGCATCAATTACAAACAACTGCTAATATTAGAATTTTCACTGCCTGTGTTGGAGATTTGGTGATGGATGTTTCAACCAAGGTGAGCAGACAGTACAGGTAAGCAATTGAAAGAAGACATAGTTAATGCTTTTTCAGATGCCTCCATTTCCTTGACTTCCATAGGATCTGTGTAGTCGCTCTGCATGACTATCAGTATTCACAATACTTTTTTGGAGGGATTGCAATTGGTTCCCTGAATCTTCTGGCTCAAAACTGTTGTGTGAGTCAAAGCCTTAAGCCATTGCACTGTCTCAAGGAGGTTCTCTCAAATTATAGAATGATGAAAAAAAACCTAACTCCTACTTATACCCCCTTTCTACCCTCTAACTTTTGTACTTTTAGTACAAAATAGGCTATCAATCTGTTTGTGAATCTTTCAGAACACTTCTATTATGATTGGCTGGAAAAACAATAAATACTGCCAAGACAAAAATATATTTTAAAGTATTTCGGCAGATGTATAAGTCAAATCAGACAAGAACAATCACATTCCAGCAATAATTTAGAATTGTACTTTTAAAGACTTTTTTTTTTTAATAACTTCTTTTAAAAAAAGATTGAATAAATAAAGAGACAAGGCACATTATCTACTGCCACATGTATTCTGACTTTCTGGCATGTTTCCATAATCCAACAGTTCTCATATCCCTAGCATGATATCCAAACACTTTGTGCTCTCAACACAGCATGGGTTACTCCCAGCATAACTTCATGTACTGCTTCCCCTGTGACTAGACCACTCTCTCATTCTTTTATACTTTTTTTTTAATAGAGCAACAACCAAATACTAAATTGGAGTCATGGAATATTGTCAATTTAGTTCTTTTAATAAAATGGAAAAGTTGAAAGCAGCCCATTCACAAGGGGAAGCATTACTTAAAGCTAGAGTTCGGCCATCTGCATCACAGAAATAAAAGACAGCTTTAAAAATAGAGGCTACTGGCTTTACTGCTGCTCTGTGTTGCTTCCCTTGTGGTTAAGCAGCTTTTAGCTTTAAAATTTTATTTAAAAAAAAAAAGAAAAAAATGGATCCCCATTTTTTTCCCTATTCAGACAGAACCTATTTCAGGAAGCAAAAGTCAATAACTGAATAAAAATAAACAAAATACTGTGCAGAAGGTGTGATTCTTAACATTTGCAAGCCAGAAAAATATTAATTCATCCTATAAATAATGCAAAGATTCATTCTGATACTCACGGACATTTGACAGAGTGAACAGATACAAGCTGGATTTGAAAACGTCAAGGTTTTACAGCTAGTGCTTCATACAGTTTTGCATTATAAATTATAAACTTATACTATATAATTAAGGAATAAATATGAGGACTATGTTTCAAATAGCAATGAAAAGATATCTTATTGGGAAGATTAAAAAAAAAAAAGTTATTGACATTAAAACTCTACCACTTAGTTTTTTTCAAAATGGCATGCCACATTTTCATGGCCTTCTATTGAGAGGCTAATACCCCTTGCTAGACTTGGAGAGTGTAAGGATAAATGTTTTAAAGCCTGAGGTTATGAGGGGAAAGGTGTGTCAGGAAAAGTGTACAGTGCTGCAAGAGTTGACTTGGCACAGTTTTGATTGCACAGCTCTGGGATTGCTGTGTGGCTCCTGCCTTCAAAACCTGCAGGCACCTCTACCCCCCTAAGACATTGAACCTCTTAACCAATACATTGATTTAAAGCTGTTTTAGAGATCCCAACTGTGATCCAGCTGAAAAAGGTTAGAAGCCTGGACCTACAAAAACAAACATGAGAGACTATCTCCGCTACACAAAAGAGGCTGCCTCCCACTTTTGTTTTCAGGCTGTTTGGAAGCCTCCATGCCTGGCCTTCTTCCCAGAAACCACCTGCTACTGTTCCTGCAGCTGGTTTGGGTTTGTGCTAGAAAGAAAAAGGCAGATAACTTTAAACAAAATGTGCACATATAGACTTTTTCTAATTTCAGATCCTTCTTAGAAATTGTGTATATTGTTCTTTGGTCATTTATTATGCCTGTATACAGCTTTTTAAGGTCCCACTTCCCTTTTGTTTCACCTTGAAGGTTGGTTGGTTGCTTGTTTGCTTTTCTCCCCAGCTTCTGTGCACTATCTATCTACCTCAGAAGTACCTTTTCAGAATAGCTATGAATCTCCTACTGCATTTGTCAAGTAAGAATGTAGATTTGGGGAACCATGAAACTTGAGAGAACCATGAAACTTGTGAGAAAGGTAGCATATGAAAATGAAAGCCTCAAGATTCGTTAACAAATCAGAGAAGGCACTTCATTACTAACAAACTTTAATGTAACACATCTCAAAAGGATGGGAAGAGAGCAAGAGCAATATAAATGATTACAAATTTTTGTAAATTAATTGTTAAGGATCAATTTTTGTTCAAAGTACAATCCATACAAAGAAAGGTTCCTAGAATGATCTAGGGAAAGAGAAGACTAGATACTGAAAGTTTGGATTACTCAAGCCAGGACCATGTAGACTACACTGTTCTACTGTTAACAGGAAAAAAAAAATAAAAAACAGAAGTATTCAAACATCAGCCATGAAGAAGAGCTGCTAGAACTTAATGTCAACATTGCTAACTGGCAATGATGAAATTTAGTCTGAGAATTATAGGGGGATGTCTAGCTTTCCCAGATTCTAAAACATACTTTTAATGAGAAGAATGGACTAAATACCTAACAAGATACCAACAGATAGACTATTGAATAGGACGACATATTGTATTTGTTTCTGATAGCAGGGACTTTATTTGATGAGCCTGGTTATCCATTCCTGTCTAAAATTATGATATAAATAATTATAATTTTAAAATCTTACAAAAATATACACATTGATTGCTGAGCTGTCTCAAGACACAAAGCAGATGACTCAGATCTTTCAAAACAGCTTATGTGGCCAACCCAGCAGAAAGGTTGAATTCATCTTTTTCAATAATGTTAAAATCTCAATAACATAACTAATGACTTCAGTTCTCTAAAAAGTTGTAACTGATCTAACTGCACTGTAGTCTTTGGCAAATTATTTTGTTGATTAAAAGTTTCTCTTATTTTTGCATGCTTTAATTTTTTTTGGCTTGGCTTTATAAAAAGGCAAAAGGATAATTGAAAAGCACAAAATGCAGCATAGTTTTTTCATTCTAGCAGTGAAATTTTCCTCTTAAAATATAAGGAAGAAAGTAAGTAGTATACAAACTCTCATCTGAGATTCACATTTTTGATATGGATTTTTAAGTCATTTTCTCTTCCCATGTGATAGCATCTGCACATTTTCAGAATACATTTAAATATAATTCTATTTTATGGAATTAAATGCTACAAAGCTGGAGAAGCTTTGTAGCAATAGAAGGAGAGGAAGCTTTGAAGCTGGAGAAGAATCATCTGGCATGATGGAAAAGCGGGTGCTGTTACTTTCAAAGAAAACCAATCCTTGCAATATTGCCTAATAAGCATTTTCTGTGTGTCAACTGCTTACTCGAGTATTTTATTCTGAAGAAGTAAGGTATGTGTGTGAACAGTTTAGGAAAACATTTTCCAGGGAATGAAGAAGGGTAAGAGCTAACTGAATTAATTGTAGGTTGATGACGCAAATTAGCAGAATTTATTTTTTTTCCTGATTACTAAATATGTTTAGTGAAAATCAAATTCATTAGTAAAGAGTAAACACACATACTATAATTAAACTGTATTTACCTTTGACGTATGCCCATGTTAGCTGAAAACATCCACAACTGGTGGTTATAAACTTTCTGATGAAAGTATCTCCTGCCAAAACCCTGGTGTTCTGTTGAAGATTAAAGCAAATAACTTGTGGTTTCTTTATTATAGCTGGCTCTGACAGCATATATAAACTGACGGGAAATTTCCACTGAATACATGGCGTTTCAGGATTCTGCTAGAGGTGCGTAAGCACATACAGCAAGGTTTAGTGGAATTTCATCTTTCACAGGAAATGGTGGAAGAGCAATTGTTAAGGAGACAGGGTTCTGAGGAAGTACTGATTCCCTCCAGATTCTATGAAAGGAGGTGCAGGAACTGACTTTTACTAGGTAAGTAACTACTAAAAGAAAAGAGTCTACTAACTCCAGTCATAGCATGACATAGTACATATAGTTCCTCTCTCCCTCCCAACCATGGAAAACAAAATGTAAAAATGTATCTGTTGGAGCAATTCTTAAACAAGCATTACATGAACTAACTCTAGATCTGGAAGCAGTAAAGCTGTTCCAGATTGAGGGTACACCTGAGCTAATCGCTCCAGTGCACTAGCCTGGTTCAAGGAGCCATACTAGCAATTGTGAATGTGCCTACTCAGGGATATGAAGCATATTGCTTCATTGACTCATAGACAAAAGCAAAATGAATTCTCAAAAAGACAGAAAAGTTTAAGATTGAAGGTGTCTGAATCATTTTATATGATCACCTGTGGTATGTGCATGGCAGTGGAATTGTTTATTATGCAGTGAAAATACATTATTTCTGCAAGAACACAACCTTGCTCACTGAACGGACTCAATGTTGCATGAGTTTAAGCTTTCTAGTAAACTGATGTAATCGAGGGAATTCTTTCTTGTACTCTACACTGGCTGAACGATGTCCAGTGAGACACAATGGTGTCTGCTTCTTCCTCTCTGGTGTCTGCTTCTTCTCCTGAAGCAGGTACAGAGTGCACAGGTATTGGAACAAGGATTGGCTAGAAGATGAAGGTGGGTTTTGTGGTTTCACAGACATCTGGCTCCCATTCTTTTCCAGACTTTGTGTATGACTTGCTAAAAGATCCTAAGGATCTCTCCATTCCAGTTATTCATTAGTGAAGTGGAAACAATAGGATTTCTTGGTTATATAGGGCTTTTGTTACAGTATGTAAAGTTTTATGAAGCAAACTAAAAAATAACAGGCTATCAAATGAAAATTGAAGAGAAAGTAAATTTTTTATTTAATTCAGGGCTTTGACATTTTGACATTTGACATTGAATACCTTCTACATTCATCAGTGAAGTGAAAAATAGTGGTGACTTTCTTCATCTTTTATGACATTTTATCATACAAAGTTGAAAAATGAAGTATCTTTTTTTAAAGCAGGTCTAATTTCTGACCTGCTATGAGCAATTAAATTACAGTAAAAATACATAAAGGATGTGCCAAATGTTTCATATTTATTAAAAGACTAGAAAGACTGTAAGTTAAAAATATATGTTTATGCTTTTTGTTGCAAAAAAAATAGTTTCAGAGCAATTTGGGTCCATATATTAAGGTGAATTCTTGCTTTTTTTTTTAACTCCATGCTTTCTTCAAGACATCCATGTTGCTTGATGAGCAAGATACCTCAATCAGAGGTGCTGATTGCAGAGGTGCAGAGATGCTAACTGACACTACAGCATGTAAATGGGAAAAGTTACAGCAAGAACAGTGAAGCCGGCTCTTCTACCTAGCAGAGTATATTATCAACTAGATGTATTATTAAACTAAATAATTCATTAAAATGAAAAGACTTCTTGTTCAAAAAAGAACTGCATGCTTTTTACCTGCAATCTTCCCTCTTTCTCTTTTTCTCTCTCTAGTTACATAGTTCAGCTGAGCGCTACTTGTATGTATCTTGATCTGTAGCCATGGCTTAGTAGTCCAGTTTCAGAAGAAGTCACAGTCTTACTGGCATGGGCCTGTACATACAAAATAAAAACAAGATTTTTATAGGACACTTCTGATACTTTTTACTTCTATAAATGCCAAAGGCCTTCCTTTCAATTATAGTTAATGGAATCTTATTTTATATATACAAACTGCTTCATTGTGCTTACTTCTACCAACATTTCACTTTGGGATGTGGAAATTATACAAATAAACGGATCTATAAAATAGTAAATGACCCCAAGACTTTTGAATAATCTTTAATCTAAAAGAATTTTGATTTGAACTTGGTGTATAAACATACTGATATTAAGAAACACTTCATTTTTAGCCCAAAATCTCTTAGCCCAAATTTTGCATAGGCCTGAAATAACAATCTCTCTGAGAGCCATAGAAAAGTAATCCAGTGAGCCTATTAATTTAATCCTTGATATATTTCCTTCATTGCAGCATAAATTTAGTATATAGTAAGTAATTATACTATCATTAGTATCGTCCAAATAATCAGGAAAGATTTAAAGTAAGTGAGGTACAGAGACTGACAGGTTTCCAAACTATCACAAGATTTTGACAAATCTGTGAACTATGCCCAAGTGATTATAGGCATCCTTTCCAGTGTGTAGATACTTAAAACTAGCTCTCTCTCTTTTCTGAAGATGTTCATACTGGCTATGTTATCTTCTAAATTTGTGGAGGCCACATGACATCTATATTTCTAAAATTGAGGGATTGCTCCTAGAACCTGGATTAGTTTAGCCATGTCTATATTGAACTACATTCTATGTTATGGACATAGCTCAAGTCAAGAATGAGGCAGGGGCATAATCTTTAGTTCACAGGTGAAAGAGTCAGAGCATTTGTGGCAGTTTTTAATTAAAATAAGGTTGAATATTTTCCATCTTTTCATTTTATCCCTTATCAATTAGTGTTTGATTGTATTTGAGTGTTATAACTACCAAAATTTTAATGATTTTGAATTTTGCTGAAGGTTGCTCTTGTTTTTTGTACTTCATGTTTCAGATTTCAGAATTTCAATAAGTATCTCAAATTATTATCAAAGTTTTGGATTCAGCAGCTAGACAACATTGCTGGAGGCCTATACCATGGGAGCCAGTCTGCAATGGGAGCTGCACCATGACTGATGCTACTGCATTGCATTTCTCGAAAAGGAGCTCACTCCACCTATCCACACATTGCTATCTTTCTGTTACCTTTGGTGCTTTAAATACATTTATTTTATTATTACATCTGGAGCAACTGGCAGTCCTAAGGAAAAGAGCTTCTAGTGGTAGAAAGTGAGCAAAACATTTATCTTCTGGAAAGGAATATGCAGGAGATGAGGCCTTCATATGTCTCAGAAATAAAATACTACTTTGTGCATTTTGTTTGTGCATTTCAAGCTGACAGGTCCCTTCAGAACATATCTTGTTAAGATATGGGCTGAAAAGAAGGAGATGGCCATATAACCCATTAAGATATTTTCAAAGTATTTTGGCTTGGTGTATGTATCCAGGCTCAGAAGACAGGAACATTTGCCATGTCACGTGAAGGTGGGTTTAAAATGCTAATAGATGGAGTCCTTTCCACCTTCAATCTTTCACATCTTCTTAGAACACAGTAAATATTTTATGAACTAGTAGGGGGTCATACCACTTCTCTTATGAGCACATAAGAGGATGGATGGATGTAATTCAGTCTGAATGGGTGACATGACTAGGTTCCCCTACCCAGGTTTACCCACTTACCCCTCTCATCTGTCCTTGGCAGCTGTGACCCTGATCTTCACTTTCAAAGGACATTCACTAGCAGATGAGCAAAGTGGCAACCAGCTTGCAGCAATCATTACTCCTTGTTTTTTGCAATCCCCCCAGATAGTAAATATTCTCCCCAGAGGCCTGTATGCTTCTTCTCCCTCTTCCCTCTTCTAGTCCCCTGCCTTGGAGGCCACATGTTGTGCCTGCTCCCACCCAGCCCCAATAAGCAGTTTTTATTCCTGGGCTGACCTGGCCGTGACCCCAGCAGCTCATTTTGTGGCTGCACTGATCTGGTTAACACCACACATGTAACGAGGCCTCCCAATTCGCTTTGCAGTGATTCCTTCCTCCTGCATTACTCTGATTATAAAATACGATTGTATCTGTACATATGTATCAGGGTGTCACAACTTACATACCCATCTGTATTAGCATTTCTTCAATCAAGCAAAAAAACTTGCACATTTTTTCTTCCTTAGTTCCTGCTTCATTACTTGTGATTCATCATTTCCACTGTTTTGTTCTGATAAATCTTCAACACGATTTCATTTTTCTGCTATTATACAGTGTCAACTAGCTCACAAAACCAGAAGAATAGTTATTAAAATGTTCACGCTTCACAAATAATATTTTGACTGTTGGATAGATATAAAAGTCCAGTAGGAAAATATTCTGACATGATTTGTAACATGCTATATTTCAAATGGCAAAAAAATATCAAAATATAATTGAAACAGCATGCTCATGATGCAATCCACTTTCCATTTTGAAATAAATGAAGGAAGCACACAGTATGCGTTTTTTTTCTGTGAATCTCATGGCTAAAATATACCCGATATATCTATTGAGTCAGACAGTTAAAGAACTTTTTGCAAAACAATAGTAGACAAAAATTGTGGCTATTTTGATATTGTGCAATTTAGGTTTCAATCCTGAAAGTACTTGCATCTATGCTTAATTTTAATGCATAATTAGGAGACAAGCTTATCTATAAGTATCTGCAGGATCTGGACCATTGTGTTTAATGGAATGAGAGGGTGAAGGCTGAACTAGGAAAACACAAGTCTCCTTGTTAAAATGAAACCATTAGCTTAATACAGGATACAGAAATTGTACTGAGGAGATGGGAAATCCCCCTTGTTAAATGTTTACGATGTGCGCCTTGTTTGAAAAGCAGCATGTTTTGCTTCCTCTCCCCTCTATAATGGGTTGACCAGATTTGCCTCGGCAGATTCCTTTGGACAGAGAAGCTATTTTGTGTAAAGGAAAATTAACAAAATATCATCTGCATGAAATGCTGTCAGGAAAATAAAATTTTCTAGTAATTCACTGTAATATAGAAAGTGCACCATCATAGATCTGTATGTTTAGAGGGTGCACATATGCAAAGGCTCATGTCTGCATATAAAATATATGTGAATGTGTTATATCAGTGTCTATTCTCCCTGCAAGGTTAAGCTTTCTGATTAAATCAGCTTTCTTTTTTTCTGTTTCATCCATCACCAGCAGATAGCAGAAACAGCAATCACCTTCTTTTGTTTTGTTTTGCTTTGTCTTTATTATGTGTGAAGTAGAAAAAAAAGTTTCATCTAATCTGTTGGATTGACTTTGCAGAGATGACAGTAACAGAAGTTCATTCTTCAGTTTAGTAACCTGAACAAATATGACATGGATATCAAAAAAGAATTTATAAATTAAAGAACTTAAGCCCTACTTCTGCCTTCCCTTTTTATAAGGATACTTCTTCATTCCACTTCCTATTACAAGCAAAATTTTCCATCTTTTTTGTTTGTTTGTTTTGTTTCTAGGGGGGATATTATGAAAATACAAAGCAATTCTGTTTCTTCAAGAACTCTTTCTCACATCCCCCTCCCCCCCAAAAAATGACCCAAACCTGAACTGTGAATTAAATGTCTAATTCCAACCCTTCCTGTTTAGCACTTAACCAGTGCTTGCAGACTATCATATCTTCTGAGAGAAGAGATTCACATACTTATGAGGTTGCAATTAGAGAAAGAAATGTTTATTTTAGCTTGCAATGTACATCTTTAAAGCATTGATATTTCATTTCTATTTTTAATTCAGTATAATGCTAGAGTGTAACTGTCAGTATAACTGCATTTTCAATTGATTATTTATGAAGAAGGTCCATCCCAAATACTTGTCATTCTCAACTGAATCTATCCTAGAAAAAAAGTCTAGTAACTAAAACAGTTATACAGTTCGAAATATGCATAGATACTATAAATGTATCTTTGGACATGTAAAAGAGTTTTCAGTTTTGTGTAAGGGAAGAGTCAAGATGGATTTCAGCCTTCTTTATATTTTTTGAAATCTGAAAGCTAACTGTAAAGTGGCATGTGCACTTGAGCTATTGTATAGCTTTAGAAATTTCCTCAAATTATAACTTTTGCATGTTCTCTATATGGCAATTTGGAGACTTTGGGAAAAATGTGCATGAGTTTCTCTACATAAATCATGTTTGGTAGGATTATCTCAAACTTGAACCAAGTCCATTTTCTCATTTTATGCAACCAACATAGTGTAGAAGGTCTATAGTCTATGTAAGATTCTTCCTCACATATTCATTGTTGAAATTACCCTAGAGGTATATAAGGTTCAGATCAGCAGTATTCACAATTTACTGATACAAGATGTCAGTTTTATAAATTTGTTGCTTAAAGTACTCTCGATATTGTCAACCGTCAGCTTTTTTGCTTCCTTGCCAGGCTACTGATATGTAGCACTGGCAAAAAGTTTTAGTAAGGGACAATGTCAGATTTTTACATTTAAGATGACGGAGTTGATGATTGTACATATGACAACTTCTTGGATAGCAATGAAATACATTCTGAAATGGACAAAGGACAGTTAGAAGCAATAGTGTTACGCTAAAGTTCCCATTTTAACCTTATTAACCTTATTAACGGATGTTAAATACAGGATAATTTAGCAATGATTGCAATATATAAGAACAGATGGTTGGTGGATGACTTCCTTCTGCATACTGAAACATTCCAATTAAGGCAAAATTAAATGTATTAATAATATCATAAAATTGCTATTCCACTTTTTATTGTGGATTATGCCCTCCTTTGCAGGGAAAAATACATTAATTGCTTCAAGAAAGAAACCATTCAGTGGCTGCAGAAGACTTGGTGGTGAACTGTTCCACTTCCTGCCATTGCACAGTTATGTAGAATACGACCACATGGAATTCACAAATTGTAAGTAGGAAAAGAACACAACAATTTTTGTGCTCCAAAAGCAAAGTATCCTGCCACGTAAGTAACTAGAGAATCTCGAAGAGCTATATCATACTATTAAAGTTTTTATCTATGATGATCCAGCTACTGGAAAGAGATATGCTAAAGAACACCTGACGTTGCACCCATTAGAGCAAATTACTATGCTTATCTCATTGCAATGCTTGGAAAAATGTTCTTCAACCATGTGCCATAAGCAGTGCCATAAACAATGCTAAGCACAATTGTACTAATAAGTTTCCTCAGTAGAGAGAGTAGGCTGAGATTTTGAAGAGACAGTTAAAAGTAAGAAACTACCTGATATTACTTTCAAATAATTTATTTAATTTATATTATTTTGCTCCATCTTTGAATAGCTATTTTGCATGATGTATTAATTCTTTCTAACTATTGAGGCATTGAATCAATATTTGCTGTATTCTAGGTCTCCATGAGCCTATTTTATCCTTGTCTCTGGGGTCTACTTGTGATCAGAGTCAATAATAAGAGCACAATCTATCTGTATTTTGCAAACAATAATATTATTGTATCACCAAAAGGTGGATTTACACTTTTAATTTATTATTTTTCAATTGTTCCCAAGTGAAAACTCATGTACAAACTTGCCTTGTGTCTAATCTTTGAGTCTCCAGTTGGGGATGGGCTTGAGGTAGGTTGAGCAGAATTGGACACTTGATTTAAACTTTCAAGTGGTTTTATTGGATTCAGCTTGCTTAGTTTTTGGTACACAGCCTAAATTTATAATAAATACAGATAATGCATAATACACATGGTCCAACCTCACAATGATATCATCCAGGGATGTATACATTGGGTTGAATCATATAAACCCTACAAGGGTCCTTCCTTGAGTCCTGACATCTGAAGTAGCAAAGGACTTATGAGGTGTCTGGGCCTCAGACTACCAAATGCTGTAGTAGTGGAGATGGTCATCCTCCTCAAATCATCCTGCAGTCCCTGGAACAAGATATATCTTAATTTATATTCCATACACATTACAGGTACACATTACACAGTGCTTAAAAGCTGTGGTCATAGATAAAGGCTGATACAATAGGTGCTTACAATCTGAGAAAATAAACACAGGTCTGGTAATCGTATAAATTTTATAATCTAAGTATAAAACAAGAAACAATGAATGGTGATCAGGGGAATACTCTGAACCAATGAGAAAATATTGATTTGTATGGTAGATTGTGATCGCAGGAGTGAAAACCTGTCAAGACTCTAAAGAACACGATAAAGGTATGCTTTAAACAGTTATTTGAAGGAGGACCTTGCATTGACTGTGTAGATATTTACTGGGAAGACTTGGATTTACTCTGTACAAATAAAGATAGACTATAGCTATACTTTAGCATGTCATTAAAAACACCACAAAAGTATAATTACTTCCTTATAGTATGATCTAAATATAATCTAAAGACACAAACGTACAGTTTAGTAATGGTTGAAGTATGATTTTAAAGAGTGATATCATAACTGCAGACATCTGCAGTATCAATGTCTGCATCTGAACTAATCTTACCTTCACTGCAGTGTGAATGTAGAGAAAGCAGCACTTTTCAGGAATTAATAATTTTATCAATCTTAGGTTAGATGGATGGCATCCTAGAAGTGTCTGATTCTCTCTGGAAACTATTGAAGCAAACCAAAGGACTAAGCTGTGTATATCTATAATTTAGGTGTAGATGGTCAGATGAATCTCATTCAGATGAGCTGCAGGCTGAATATACAAAATGTTCTATGCAATACCTTCCCCTTCTTGTGTTTTGCACTATCATGATTTTCCTGGAAGTATATATATATTGAAAACATAGAGAAAACATCCCCATTTTAGTTTAGAGGATTTTACCCTCAGTTATGCTAGTCATTAAACCCCTACAAGGTAAGTTTGAACAATAGCAGTGGCATAACTGTGAATAAAATCAGGCCAATCCAAATAAGTTAAGCCAAGTCAAGCCCAACCAAACCCATCTTTAGGAAAAGACCTTAACAATTACAGAAGGTGATGAATACAGATATATGACATATCTTATTTTGTAATACCAGAATTTCTTGTAAGACACAAAGATTATATGACATCCTTAAAGACATGGATATTCAGATGTAATATCCATTTTACTATGCATCTCTTTCAGTTGTGACAGTTGTCCCTACTAGATGCTTGTAGCCCTTTAAAACTGTCCCTGCTCGATCCCACTGTAGCAGGAGTTCTGGAGACCTCAGAGGAGATTAGTGTTATACCACCCCAGTATCAAGATGTACTGCTTAGTTGTTACAGCAGCAGGAGATTGCAAGATCAAGAGGCTTAATATCTTTAGTACAAGAGGCAGTGGTACATTAAATGCAGTAAAATGCAAGAACTTGCTGTATGTTCATAGTTCTGCAAGCCCCCTAGCTAGAGATAAAGGGGCTGACAAAATTCACATCTATAGAGTTCATAAAAGTAAGGCAAGTTTTAGAGTGTTACTACGGAGTGCCACTTCAGAGGATGGTTTTATATGAGAATCACTTTTTCTGTTTCTGAAAATTCTGACTAGGAAAATATTGCATCATATCTTTACAAGCCTATCAAAGATAGAGTTATTTTATAGCATCAGATGTAAAACTGAAACTACAAACCTTTTTAGATATAGTTTTCAAAAGTGCTGCTAAATGCTTTCTCTTTTGCTTAATTCCTAACACTTTCAGAGTAGTTATGACATTTATGAGCTTATTGTTTGCAGTTCATGCCTTAGTCTTTGTTCTCATTTGTGTTGTAAGTGTGGCGATTACAGCAAATGATAGATTTTCTTTCCTCAATTAAATTATTAGAATAATTTGGATTTTTTTATGTTTTTGGGTAAATAACCCCGTTTTCATTTTCCCGATAGTATTTTCTGAATAAGACAATAGTGCAAGGCTTTTATCAAATATTTTGCAAACTTGAATCTTAACTTTGAAATAAAAGTTTAGAAATGTTCCAAGGTTCCAAATTTGGCATTAGGCAAGACCATAATGCCCTAGTATTCCTTATACCTACCTGTGCACATTATATTTCACAAACTGTCATATTAACCCAATAACTGAGGTTCTTTGGTATAAAGGTGCTGCTTTTCAGCACAGACCCATCTTACGGAGAAGCCAAATAAGATACCAGTTAGGTCGGTCCTGGAGGAGCAGTTGGGAAGTAAAGGATTTCAGTTATTGCGTCTAGTTTCTGTTCACTTTTGGCTGCTCATCCTCCTCCACCCGTACAAAATGCCTGTAGTTCCTTTGCATCGACAGCTTTCTGAGCATTATCAGCAACTTTCCTGGTCTGTCTCTTGCCTCTTCTTAACTGTCTCCAGCTTATGCTTTTCTGTCTTCAAATCCATCTGTTTCTGTTGCAGTGAGCTGGCTTTGCAGTGCCTGTGCAGCTAATTTGCCTGTATCTATGTCAGGTTGGAGCTGATTGCCGGAGGGCAACTTTGCCTCAACAGCTTCTTTCAGGCCTGGCTCTGAGAGCAGCATTTTGAGCTCTTTTAAAATGTTTCCTGCATATTCCAAATATCTTTCTGAAAATAATTGTTCACATTCCAGTTTACTGAATTCAGAATATGTTCCTGACTGGCTCATTTTGCTTATGACATTTTCAAATATATACTTTTTTCCCAGGGAAACTCAACCTTTATCCGGTGAAGCTTTTCTTGTGTGTTGTTTTGTTTTGTTTTGCAAGCTGGCACCTTGTATTTGCCAGAAAGCTTTTCTTTGAGTTCTGCTGCCTTAAAAAAAAAAAAAAAAAAAAGAAAAAAGAAAGAAAAGAAAGAAAGAAAGAAAGATATCAAAGTGTGAAAATAAAATACTTTGTGCCTCATGTAAAAGTATCAGCTTACAGGTATACCTAGATCTCAGCCTTTATCAACCGTTTGAGTGAGGTATAATGAATAAGCCTTAATTTCCATGACAGTTATATAAAGGTAAAACGTATTGCTAATATCTACTCATTTGAGAAAATTACATAAAATTAGGTGGAACTACAAATATTTAATAATAGCGTTACTTGGTACTGGGCATTAGACCTACATCTCTATTCCACACCTCTATTGCAAGACCTTTAGGCCTTACATGGCAAACAGGCATATCACAGAACCAGCTCCAAAGTTCCAGGTTCTATCCTGGAAACTCCACATACTCCTAGCAAAAGGATGAACAAGTAGTATGAAAAACATTATATCATAGGAAAAAAAAAATCTCTTTCCATCCTTTCTTCTTCTGCATCATTGTTCAGACTGGTAGGAAAATCTAAGTCCTGAGAAAGTACTAAGTTTTATCCGAGCACTCAAGTCTTTCATCACTCATGGCAGCTATTTCTATGGAGAGACATAAGAAGCAGAGGGACCTTGGATATTAGAGACCACAAGCACACTAGTTCTTTCAGCAAGATATTACATCCCTTTGCAGTGATCTTGCTCATTTGTCAAAATATACTTGACAAATTCCTCTCATTTTCTGATTTTTTTCTCAGGAGTTTTGCAATTATTTTGCAGTACTAATGGCTGATGGAAAGCTTCAGAATGTATGAATTGTTCTCCAGACCACACTAGAATGCTGTAGACATGGTTGCCTGTACTTTATTCGAGGTTGTAGTCTTGCAAAGGTAATCAAGATTACAATCCTTTAATTTCCCTAAGGAGGTCCACTCCACATCTGGCAGTGTCCTGTCTGAGTGAAAAATCTATTCAGTGATGAAGTGTTGCAGTCATTAAACTGCAACATTGAAATCAATGTAAATATTCCTTTGGAGCAAACAAAAGTAGGCAAAAGTATGGACAGTGCCCTTTGAGGCTTACTTTATTTCCATTCTCCTTCCTCTTCACACTAATTAAAGGCAAAAAAACTTCATGCACATCTGCTTCAGGCATTAACCTCCAGACATTAACATGACTTTGAATAACATGCCTTGAAATATCTTAACCTCATATCTTCATATCAGAGGCAACGTTACACCTTAGACATTGAGCATATTTCATTTTTTTATATCGATTGGCATAGACCATTGAGAACAGCTCATCACCTTGTGTCTGCATCAGAGTATCACTAAACATTTTGTTGTTGCTGGTCTTGTGCCTTGAGATGCCATGGAAGAGAGAGATGAGGATTAGAATAGTAAGGAGGTAAGGAAAGGTAGGACTTAAGGCTTGATTCAGCTTATAATGTGATCTTTCCCAAAGATGTTTTGTTAGGAATGTTGCTTGGCTAACAGTCAGAATGATTGGATGATCCTCTAGTTGGAGTACAAGTCCACAAAGGCTATCAAATGTGTTCTCCATATAGACATTGCACAGAGATGGAAGTTGTCTAGATGTATCTACATACAAGTCCTTTTAACACAGGTCCCAACCATAATATCAGCTAGAACTCTTCTGATTGTCCCTCTTGAATGTAGCTGAAGAGAGTGCATTTCAATACTCAGTCATAACTAAATAATTCTTCTTCTCATCATGAGACGTACTCTTCAATTAGGCTTTTTTCTATAGTAGAAGTGTAATATTAAAGAAACATCTTTCTTTTCACTACCTTTCTCCCAATTTATGTATTTTGCATACTATAAATGCAGAAACAGGATGAAGTCTTTATTAGAAACTCTCAAAATTTAATTATCAAAATACCTCACAAATATAGTTACAAAACTATTAGGATAAAAGCCCTGATCTGCCCTGATCTGATGACTACTTTTAATTACTTGCCAATAAATACATGCTTATCAAGACTATCTTATTCTTCTTAAGTAGTATTTTTACGTTATATTTATAACCCACTTTTTATTTCAAAAGATTTTACAAGCGGCAATAATGTATAATATTCATTTTCTTTATATGGTGCTTGTGGCATTATACAACAACACACAAATAGTTTATGCATCACATACTACTGAAGTGTAGTTCCCTCTAAAGTGAAAGGTGCCAGTTTTTTAATAGCAAAAGAAAATCACTGCATCTAAGTTATAAACTACATTGGTTGTTCAAGCTATAGTCTTACATATGACTTATTATTCATTTTTCTGCTCTATGCATTTTCATACCACATATTAACTCCCTTGACTTCTTCACTTTAACATGCCAACAAAAAAGTGCCTCAATGTAGAACCCGCTCTTAAATTAGACCTTTTGGTTATCCTCTGCTGTTTTGCCGGAGTTTCAGAACTGTTTGAGCTTGATCCCTCTCTGCTAGCTGTGAAAGAATCCAACAGACGCTGCTTCATCTGAAGGATTTCTGTGGGGAAAATGGGTTATTTTAAACTAATTCTTCAGGCTGCTCACAACCTGGACTTTCCCCTTTAGATGTCCTCTGCTGCTCCCTAACACTTTTGGGACTCTTTGAGCTACCTGAGCTGTCTTCTTTCCTGATGGTGGCATTTTCTCTTCAAAGAACAATTTTTGCTGCCCCCCTATTCTGTACAGGAAGAAAATGTCCATGAAATCAGTGTGGTTCATCAAACAGGCAATAAGCAATTATATATTTGTATATATAAATATATATACACACCACTCATTTGTGTAAAATTTTACTAAATGCTATAGCAGTGAAACCAATGCAAAGTGATTTTCCTTTAATGTTGCTTCCTTCGGATAGACTGTGCAATGAAGCTGCATCTGTTTCAAAGGTTTCCCACTCCCTGCCTAGAACAGAACTGTTAGAGCAATAGCTCTTTTCAAAAGGAAGTAGGAAAAGGCACCAGCAGGACAGGCAGACAGCTTAAGCCAGGTTCACGTAGCCCCAGAAGTACTTGGGAGCAGCAGAAGACATCTGAAAGAGGGTTTAGGGATGAGAGTCCAAGCTTAGAAAACATCTGTTGAAAGAATTAATTGAAAAAAGTCCCCCCAGCCCAAAAAAGCAGAGCAGTTGAAAGCAGAAAATAACAGCTGCAAAGACAGTAGCAGGAGGCTGTAGAGGGCTCCAAGATTTGTGCAAATACTGCAAGAGTGATTATGTAAAGCAAAATTAAAAAAACATGTGTTCCAACCGGATAGTGTCCTTTCAAAGAGACTATTACAAACACGTTAGAGTTGTTTTCTAAACACTTTTTATGCTTAACATTACTATTTTATTGCTAGTTCATCGATTATCATGTTTACTAGTTAATGAAGTGTGTGTTTACAGTGTCTGGTGATATTGTGCATTTCCTAGCTCTGCAGTATAGACGTTGTGAGTATTCAAAAACTTTTATTCTATTGTAATAAACTACATTTCAAGCCTGAAATTTGCTCTCTTACCATTTACAGAGTGACATCAGTGAAACGACTGCAGTGATCTCTGCCTGTGCAGAGATCCAGTCCTTGGCATATCTTTCTGGGTTGAGGCTACATCACTTCAGTGAAGGAAAGAATCAGAATGGTTCTGTGGAAACTGCAGTTGTTCAATTTGTCCTTATAATGACCCCAGATCATGAAAACTATGAGACTTACAGATGCTAACACGCTCCTGGCGTTCTTCCCATTCCTCAACAAGTTTTCTGGTCTGCTATTGTGAACAACTGCTGAAATATCACAGTTTGCCATTTTATCATGTTATGGATTCCTTTGTTCTCAAGTTTATGGAACCCTCAATATAGCAAGATATTGAACAACTTAATCATATTTATCAAAAATGGCTATGACTAGATTAGTGTCCACTAAAGAAGTTTGCAAGAAAGATGAGCATGGAAAACAATAGCTCCTGCAAATCATTTGAAAATATAGCAAATATTTAAATAATCATAAAAGGCTCTGTCACATCACTATTTTTAAGAATAAATACTGAAAACAGAGTTCTACAGCTGATAAAGTGCTGTATGATTCATGGCATCCTTATTTGTGTATTCTTTTTAAACACAAAATATGGAAAGAAAGGTTTCTTTTCTAACTTCAACTTTTATAAATCCTACACAAAGTTGCATGACGTATTTTTTTAGGATGTGTAATAAAAAGGGCAGTTGCTTTTTGTTTGGTTTATGTTTTACTTGCTTACTTGTTTCAAGAAATGGCTGGCTTTAAAATCACAGTAAACAGGCAAGCACTTAAGGATGCATGTGGGAATTAGGCACAGACTTCTCTATATTATTGATAGGATCTGCGAATCTAATACTTGCTCACTGTAGTGGAAATATATGTGAGTCAAAGTGTATTGTGAAAACTTTCTCTTAGGGGAGCAAGGGGGATTTGTACCGTTGGATACTATTGTAAATGATGCAGCTGTAGTGTGCAAAGCAGACCTAAAGCCAAGAGAAGCTGAAAGACCACTGCTGACTTCAGTAGTCTTTGGATCATGGCTCACAAACAGAAACAGATACTCCTTGATTTTGTTACCATTCTAATAACACCATTGATCGCATATAAAACTGAAATTATTATTTTTTCCTATGATACCATGCCTATCTTTCTCTTTTTCCACCTCTTGAATTCTGTGGTTTGTGTACTTTCTTTGAAACCAGAGAACTTATCCAGAATAGATGGAACTACTCTATATAAAGAAATGTGCCTTTTTCTTTATATGTCATATAAGATCACAATACAGAGTATTTTCCAAATACAAATTCTTAAAAATTTCCCAACCTCTCTTTTAAGCTTTAATTTTTTACAACCTAAAACACACTTCAAAGATGTCATAAAATCTTTTTAATAATGGATTTATCCTGCAATTTGCATAAAGTCATGTTTAAAATAAATCTAAAATAAATAAATAAAATATAAAATAAAATAAATGGAGCAATTCTTGATAAATACTACTTTGTGCATATTCTTGAAGAAGATAGAATTGGTGATATGCCTCTAACTTAACTGTCTCATTGTCACTTCCTAGGACAGGGAGGATGCAGAGGAATTCTTGGAATATTTTTAGAAAAAAATGGTGTAGACGCCATAGTTAGTTCAGAGTTTCTGCTATAAATAAAAATATACAGTGCCAGAGGTTGTTGTTCTGAAATTCTGTGGGAGGCTCAGCTATATAAGATAAAGTAAATATGGTACATTATAAATTGGGAAGGAAGGGAGAAGGAGGATGCTGAAAGGAGTCCAATCAATCAGAAATAACTGAATCAGTAAGTTACTAGAGAAAGATACAAAGGAAAATATTTTTTGGATAGAAAAAATAAAGAAAAAAGTCTGAAATTAGAAGAATAGTAAAATTTCAGGGGAAATTTCTGCTCAGACTTCAAGTTTGAGGAAAGTTATTTGAGTAACATGAAGTAACTTGTGGAGATTCAGAGAGTCTGAAAGTTTTGGTGATCTAACTAGGTCGAAAATAAAAATAGATTTTGGTTAGGAGTACATAAAGCAGTTTTTAGGGAGAAGTCTATTAAGTCTTTTCGAAAGAAGTCTATAATGAGAGGATCAAAATTACGTGTCCTTGCTGAGGTCCCCCATTCCAAGTGTGCTTATTACAAAGGCTGACATTTCATTTTGAAATTCTGCTGTGGTAAAGTGAGTTAGTTTTGTGTTTCTAAGAAGATAAGGCATTTTTTTCTTCATGTTTTAAATTACAGGGCTTTCTGAAAGCTAATGAGAGCAAATTGAATTATTCTGATGGATGCACAAACTGATAATACAAATTTTTATGGCAAGAAGAACCAACAGGCATCAGGGAAATGATACACCGTTTCCTTGCAGGCATGAAATTTGACATATTGATCAATTAGAAACTAAAATAAGATAAAAGGTCTCATTCTCCTCTCACATTTGTTCAATATTCCCTTGAAGTAAATGGAATTTATTCCAGCATAAACTGTTGTGAAAGGAAACTTAAGCCTGAAGAACACACTGTGTATTATGTTGTAATTTTGATTGCAGTATCATGTGGAATAATATTGTGAGAAGGTTTTATTGGTTTTAAACATTGTGAATGCTTTGTTAGGATAATACTTGAAACAAAAAATATAGGTAATGCATTCTACATGTTTTCTGCATAAGATGGAAAAAACACAAGTAAAACTGGCAAGCTAAAAATTTAATTCAATGAGCTAACCTTATGAAAAGTACCTAATATTTCACCCAGAAAACTTCAAATGGTTATCTTAAATGCATGTCCTGTATTTACAGATTTGTAATTTTATTTTTCTCTAAAATGATTGTTTTTTTATGGAATATATTCCATCAAGTATTTTAAACTGATAAAATGTTAGTAAAATAGTCCAACACATTGATTGTGGTGTAACACTTAGGTTTAGCTAGATGAGAAAATTGCATCAGCATAAGATATTATACTTTTATATATGTAATATTTGGTTAGTAATTTTAACATTTTGCAACTGACCCTATTTACTATTCAAAATGTTTAGTACTAATGAAGTATGACCAAAGTTGCACTTGTCCTTTCATTTATTCCCACCATCCTTTCTAATTAGTATTAAACCTGTGATTGTATTACAAGCAATTAATTGATGTATATAATACTTTCACAGTGAAAGAACATTAGAATGTTAGCAAGTATTACCTTGCCTTGCATTTGTGTACTTTGTATACACAGTACAAATACTCTACCTTGTCAACAGCATCTAGGTATACTCTTTATAGGGTCATGTACAAAATATGGATGAATTCCTTAAGGGAACAATGATTCCTTAAATTCAGAATGAAATATCCAATAGATATCAGTCAATACAGAAGGCAAAATACCAAAGCTGGCTGCAAATGAGACAGCTTCAGTTCAATAAGTGAACTAATGGGAGGTAATTCATACTCAATTCATACTTGGCACATACTCAAGTTCTACTCTGCTTACAGTTATTGTCTATCTGTAATATCATATTTATCCTAAGCTTTATAATTTTTTGAAATATGTCTATAAATAATTGCACCAAGTAAGTAGACTTGGCATCAATTGAAAGAGAAATAAGTTCCACATAAATTGCAAAAAAAAGATGAAATAAAGGTTTATGACCTTAAAATCTTTTTGCTAGGAGAAATATTGTTCTGTTTCTTTGAGTTAGGGAATTAATTTCCTCTCTTCCCTTCTACTCACTTAAGATACTTATGGTTATAGGTCATCATAAGGCATCTACTTAAAAAGAGGAACAATTGCGCCTCTGATTTGCACATTAACACATTTTAAATAGATAAAAGCTTTAGCTTAAAGGAGAAATTGTCAAAATGAGTGTTTACTATTTTGTCATCCTTATCACTGTATTTGCAATATAGCATATGCTTCAACTGGGAAGCACAGCAAATGTCAATAACTATTAAGCAAAATTCTAGTTTTTTTTAAAGTTCATAAGTACTTACACATAAGTTCATACACATATATATATAGCCCCAAAGAGAAACAGAAAAAATAGTTTATGATTACCAATTTTCTTTACACTGTTGAAGTTTTGTCTTCTCCACTTTCTCCTCCTCCTTCTTCTTTCTGTCACTGATCATCATGGTCACATGCATAAAAGCACTCATTCATTTTGGTACATATTAACTGTGAAGTGAATTCCTCAAATTCTGGAAAGGAAAGTCATTTTGTAGTTCCCTTTCTATGAAACTAAGGTATATTTTATTTATTTATTTATTTATTGTAATAGTAGTAGTAATAATAGTAAATGCATTTATTCTCTCAAACATTATGTATGAAAGAAGCATCATGTATTGGCTCCTATTTGCATGTCATTAGAGGATACAGTTTCTTAAGTGGTACATAAGTATATATGTCATTTAGATATTCAGTCATAATTTCACTCTTAAAGTTAGAGAAGGAAAAAGAGCAGTGTAGGCTCTTTTGTTTTTCAGTGTTACCAAATGAGCACTATGAAGCATAAATCTGCCTCTTGCATGTCCCTTTAAGACTTGTGCTAACTATTTGTCTCTCTCACTTTAACCTTGGTGTGAACCTTTACTGCAACCACAACTCAAGGATCTGAAGATTTTTCCCTCCCCACACTGTACCATTGTGGCCTCACCTGCCAGTATCACCAGTCTGGGCTTTCTGAAAGTAGCCTTCCAGTCCCTAATGTTTTGGGGAAGTAAAATAGCAAGGTCACACAGTCACATACAGCTATGTTACTTGTATCTTGTGCTTGACTAACTCAGTTGTTGTGCCATCTGCACCTGGAGCCTATGTTTATTTCCAAGAAACTGTCCCAGTAGTGCCCTTCAGCACTGGCCAATTCTGAATCTTCTGCATCAGTGCCATTAACACCACAGCCTTCTCTACAGCTGCAGGCATCTGGAATTATCTCCAGTATTTATGCCTACCCACACACTATCTATTTTAAAGTGTCAGTTGAGAACATACCCTTGCTTCTGTATCTTAATTCCTCTCTGCCATTTCTATTCATTTCTTACTTAAACTATGAAGTAGACATATAATTCCTTTAAAAATGCATACAAAATTAAGTTGCATTTGTGCATTGATAATTTACACTGCAGAGATTTTATAAGCCTGTTCTTTCACCATTCATGAGAGCACCTACTGTTTATTTAATAACTACCATATTTTAAAGTACATATGCTATCTTTAAGCTACAGAAGTCTTTAAAACCACACAACCACACACTAATTTAGCATACAGAACTTTGATTTTTTTCGAGTCATTTCACAAAACATACGTAATAAGAAAGCACATGCTTTTTCCAATTTGCCAGTTATTGTTGCTATTTGTTGTTTTCCAAGTTTAGTAAACTGTATTTGATGCTGAGAGAAAAAGTAATTTCTGGTGACCCAAAGAAACTGAGGAATTATTTTTTTTTGTTTTATGGAAAAAGCCAGGACATACATAAACAATGCAAGTATAATGTAAGTAAATACTGTAGACGTTACTGCATGTAAAGTCTGTTTTTTGCTTGGTGAACAGAATGACCAGTCTGTTTTAAGCACAAGCAGATGTTTCTATCTGACCATCTGGCTTTTATTTATTTTATCCAAAATTCTTATACCTTATAAGCAAGGAGGAGGAAGAAGGTAATGATGATAATTTTGTTGACCACGGTAGTAAATCACAATCGTATTACTTCTTGGTAGCAGTAAAATGAATAAATCATTGCAAATGAAGAAAATATTGTTATGAGTGAGATGTGTGAAAAGGATTTCTTCATTCAGGAATCCTCCAGATTTTTTTGCTGTAATCTGGAATGATATGAGCTTGTCTTCTGTCGCTCAGTATGCCTATGTACAGCTCACCTATAGGCAGACTTTAAATGAGTTTGCAGTTATACATGAGCCATGTATAGTGTCTCTGCAAAGCAATATATTTTATTCCCCACTGACCAGTTTTTAATACCTCTATGGTATTTTAAAACATTTAGTAACATTATTTCTATCTTAATTAAGCCTGACAAATTGGAAATACTAGGGTTGAAAAAGAACAGATTGCTGTGA
This sequence comes from Nothura maculosa, assembly GCA_032353885.1. NCBI lineage: Eukaryota > Metazoa > Chordata > Aves > Tinamiformes > Tinamidae > Nothura > Nothura maculosa. Next base: position 3,850,878 of record JAUBOD010000971.1, read on the forward strand.
GATCCAAACCTCCCTATCTGTCCTTCATATGCTGAAATAAAGTGGGCTTCGTGCTGGAGAGATCTTTGTGTGAGCTGCTGTCACGGGACCTGAGCTACAGATGTTAGTGTTACTTCATTTGTTGAAGTTAGGCAAGCAGATAGCAAACGTGCTGTAGTCACAAACTCTTCTCTTAGAAATACGTTATATTAAAAAAATATATTCTTATAATATACAACTTTGCTATATAAATTGTGTTTACCTGTTTGAAAGTGTTTTTTTCCTTATATGAACATTTAATTTTACATCTTTCTTAAACATGAATTTCAGCAGCTTTTCCATCTAATTCTTGGCCTTGTTTTCTTCATTTGCTATAACACATCAGGCTTTACCACTTCCACATCACTTGCACTGCACACTTTGTGCTTAATTTTCCTTAATTCACTGGGAGACACAAAATATTAACACTGTCAGCAGGAAGACTCAGACTGAAAGTCAAGTTGGTTGCTAAAGTAAGATAGCCAATTTATACTCCTCATTATATCATTGTGAATCAAGACTAACTATATTGACTTCAATGAGGAAAAGGGTTATTGACAGACTTATTGGTACTTCTGCAAAATGATCCATGCACCTCTACTGATACAGTAGCACAGTTAATTGCTTGACTCTAGCTAAGAGGATGATGGCAGAAAACAGCAATGGTGACTTCCAATGTGAGTCACAGATGAATTTTATGCAGACTTCAAAGGGATGAATTCAGTGGATTTAAATGTATTAAAGTATCTGTTCTGACTCTTTTCTTTCAAATATCTCAGTCAACAAGCTATCTCTTTAGAAACATTCTTTGCCATGAGCCAACAAACTCTTCATATTTTTACATTCTCGTCTTAGACTTTGTCACAACTGAACTATACAAAAGCATTATAATACTCAGGTGAGGAAGCAGCTTTTAAAAGAAGAGAAAATAAATTTGTGTCAGAAATAACCTTTCTAAAAATCCAACATCAGGCCAGCATCAACCATCAAATTCTTCAAAAGTATTTCAGCTAGCTCTTACCTGTCCTGTCCAAATACAGGATCCAGGTGAAGTTAGGTGTTTCTAGCTGAAACATGGATCAAATTACAGAGGTAACCAAATCTAAATGAGTTAAGCGAAGGAAAAAGAAAATGCTGCTAAACTACTTTTGAAAACACTGGTCTGATTTATCTGAATGATGTTACCCAGTAACTTGGTGGCCCAACAGGCTGCAGAAAAAGGGTTTGTAAACAAACCAGTTTATCTGAGATCTGTCCACCTATATTAGGATGATAATTTTGGTAGTTTCAGACACCTTTCTCTTTCACATTCATCTTCTAGAGAAAATGAGAAAAGAGCTTCTAAACAAAACAAGTATATATATATATATATATATATATATATATATAAATATTTAAATATAAAAGTTATGACATTTCCTAACAATATAACCTATACAAATATCTATACATCCTTATCTTCTGAGATAGCATGATCTGAACACCCCTAACAACCACTAAACCACTCCCTGTATTTCAGCTAGTGGGGAAGAAATAGGTTATCATCTATTCTGCATTAGAAAAATATCCACTTTTACTTTGGTTTTAATTAATATTTGTTTATAGTTTTTTTTTTTTTTTTTTTTTTTTACATATTGTATCTTCTTACCTGTTGTGATTTTCATCCTTTCTCATTTTTAGATTGGTAGCTTGAATTTGTAAGGTAATTTACTGAAGCATGATTCTTCCAAATTGCTCTGCTTTCTCTTCAGATTAATAGCATCAGCACTGATGCTCTGAGAGTTAGATCTCTACCAATAATATTCACCATGAATTGGAAGGTGAAAATTCAACTATAAAAACAACATAAAGGAAATCTGATATTTATCACTGTTAATGAACACTCAATAAAACATCTTTTAAAAGTTATTTCTGCTTTCTTCTACCAATGCCCAAGATCCTAGCCCAATACTACCTGTTCAGCAAGACACAAACTATCCGTTTCTCCCAGAGAAGATCTATTCTTTGAGATTCACAATTTCATACCTACCCAAACTCAGTTTTTGTAAATGTATGTTGGTGACAAAGCACATGAAGTCAGTGGAAAGATTTGGAGAGACTTCAGATATCAGTATATTAAAAATGCATGCGGTAATGTAATCTTTTTCTTTTCTTTTCTTAAATACACTTATTGCCTGATCACCTTTAACGTTGTGTACCATTAGTTCTGAGTGAGTTTTTACTGGCCCTCACTTGCCAGTAGTGACCAAGAACCAAGCTAAATCAATCTTTGTCAGGCCTGTAATTGAGCACTTCCCTAATTTATGAGACAGCTTTTCCATTAACAACAAAATCTTGAGAATTAAATAAAAACAGACCTTCACAAGTGCTGCTGCATTGGTGAGCAAAGTAAAAAACAATGATAGATGTACACTTTTTTTCCCAGGCTGACTTTGAAAAATTCTATGTCACAGACCCAGGTCATATTCTGACAACAATTAGGAGCTCTGAAATAAATAGTTGGCAATTCTTTGTTATGACAGGCTATGCAAAGTTTTCTTTGCCAACTAGCACAGTAGTCTGTGACTATGAATTATGTTATTGCAATGTGTCTGCTAGGTAAGGTTCTTTTGTGTCTATGCTGTTATGCCTCTTTCAGAGCATGGTAACTTCTTTGTTTAAATCTGATGCAGCTGAAATGTGATGAAATTTTACATAGACATATGGAAATACTTCCTCAACTTTGCTAGAGCTGTTTTTATTGTAAAACTAAAACATTCGAAACTCAGTGTGAACATTTTTCCTTTGGTCTTTCTAACAAACTTTTGAATGCCTGATCAATTAAGACACTTAAACTAGATCAGATAAATCACCAAAAATACAGGAGCAGGTAAATAGATTGATTACCTTCCTAAGAGGTATTTTCTACATTATACGCTGCGCCATTAAAACTTGTATTCATGTGACTTGTTCAAGGATATCAGCTATACTCTTCCTGTCAAGCCTGAATCAAGCCTTTTTTTTGATTTTGTGAATTCAAAAAGAAAATTTTAAAAAGAAAAAGGTTAATTCCATCGATTTTTTTTAAAACAGTTCTTCTCTTACACTATTTGGTTTTGTTTGGGTTTGGGAAAGAAGAGACAGAAGACTTGTTGACATAACATTCCAACATCCCTTTGAAATGAAAATGATGTTTAGCATGTGCTTACTTTAAAGAAACACAAATTCTGACTATCTGAATTTATTATGCATAATGACATCACATATGTTTTATTATTTTTTCATTTATGTAAACAGACACACACATACCAGCTATAGTGGTAATTAATAAACTTCCAGTGGCAAGGTAATGTGTTTGGATCAGCATTAAGACTAACACAGTCTTTCCATCAAATGTGCCTAGCTTTCTGAAGTACCATAGGAATCTAGAAAAAAAATGTGCATCGTTTAGATTGTAATATCTAGGAAACTTTGAGCATAAGAGATAGGATAGTTTAGCATCTAATTTTCACTTTAGTTTATTTAAAATCAGTAATGCTTAAATCCTTTATATTATAGGTTTAAAAAGTGTTTGGCTTATCTTTACCAGTGATATAATTAAAAAATAAAGCAAACAAATTCTCTATATCTATTCATAACCAGAAACACAATAAAGTCTGAATGGACTGGGTATAGAGAGCAGAAAAAAAAAATCTATAAATAGAGATCTTCATCCAAAATAAAGCTGGAAGCAAAGGAGTTGATATCTCTATTTGATATTCCAAAAAAAGCACCATAGCATTCTAGTACATATCCTTTATAAACGTATAAACGTACTCTTAAAAGTATAGCATAAGACTATATAAGGAAAAAATAATCTAAAATGAACATATATTCTCAGAATATGAAAAGCCTTGGAAGAACTAATCCTCACAAAACAGGATAATAAATGATGTTTATAAGCCTCACATTTCTGTAAAAAAAAAATGTGAATTTGCTCTGTGCTTTGTATGTAAAGCACTTCATTAAGAGGCATCCCAGTGCTCCTATCCTCTCAGCACTGAGACTTGCTGCCGCATTTGGGTAAGCTGAAGGGATATGGTGGATTTGCAGCTCCATTTCTTATATTTTGGCTCCCCTGCTCCCACTAGAAGAATATGAGGCAAGGAGGAAATCCAGTCCCTAGAGTTCTGCCTGTGCTCTCCCAGGCCTGCTGCTCTTGCCTTTCTTTCTCCAGAGGACAGTGAAGGGAACCGAGTCCCAAGGCAAAGAAAGAGTACACGGACAAAGGAGCCAAGAGCTCTTCTTGCCAAGTCCATCTCTCCTTCCTGGCCAGGGAATAAAGCTTTCATATTGCCACTCACCCTGTAGTTGCAGCCTTTCTAACTTCACTCACACATACTTGTATTAGATGAAGCCTTGAACTTGTAGTATCCCCCGCCCACTACCTATGTTCCCAGCCTACAGTGGCCGACCTCCATAACCTACTTCCCACAGCAGTGATTCGAGGCACATCAGCTCAGGATTGCTCTATTGTTCCCCAGCTGGCAAAGAAAGTTCCTTGTGCTCCAGATGTTAGAAAACTTCTTTTCCTCACCCTTTGGGTCTCTTGGGAGCACCACTGTGAGCTCCTGTGCTGTCCATGGCTCTGAGTACTCAGGCAGTGGTTTGTACCATTTGGGGGCAACTGGAAATTACTAATCCCTAAACTCAGTGTCCTGGTGGCTCATTCAGAACAGAACTGGGAGCTCTTCATTGTTTAATTTCCTTCATCAAAGATCAGACCTGGGACTGCACCAGTTTAGTTGATGGCAATAGGCTCGAAGAGGCAACGGTTAAATAAAATATATTGTAGAGAGACACCTCTCCGTGGATGGATTATGGAGCATCTTCCTCAGATATGACAACTATGATCTAATCCTGCTGGAGATTTGACTGGTTTCAATTTATATGTCTGCTTTCTAAATAGGAGTATCGCTATTAATTCATCTCATCTTTAGTGGTTTATTGTATTACTGTTTAGTGACTTTTGTGGAAGGAATCAGGGGTCTCATTCAAGTTAATTGTGGACCTGTGACCATCTCTCACATTAAAAAAAAAAGTAAGCTGACCTGGTGCAAATAGATATCATTCTTGGTTGTTTTTATACTATTAGCAGTGAGACAAATTAGAAAATATCCTGCAATATCCTTTTACACCCACTTTTACACCTTGAACTGCAGTTAAAGCGCAGTTTATTCCCCTTCCCTTTGCCCATGAGTACTGATTCCCAGGTTAAATAGAGGACTTAAATTTCCAGGATTGTTAATCTGACACCTTTCATATCAGTAAATTGACTTAGAATTCTAAAAACAAGTATTCATACATTGTATGAGGCATTTTCATTGGCATTGCATCAGAGTTGCTTGTCCTTTGGATAAGATAGTGTCAAAAGAATCATTATGCTTTTAATATGATGTTTTATCAATGTTTCTTGCAGTCAAAGTTGTTTTTTTCTCTTTGAAATGTTTGAAGACATGTTTTGTAAAGTAAACATTTACATTTCTAACAAAATATTTCAGATTACAAGCTGTCAATCTTAGAGAGTCAAAGGGGAGAAATGAAGTCTTTCCTTCTCCTAATGATATCTTTATATCTGTGTGTGTACCAGCATCTTTTTTTTTTTTAACAGCTTTAACTGACTTACTCATGTTTTAATAGCACATATTTTTATTCAGACTGACAAAGCCTGTGCTAAGTTTTAGCCTGATACAGATTAAAACAGCTAAGGTATAAACCCCTGAAAAATGGGGTTTATAATGGAAATGGCAACTGACCCTTAACTGTAGCGGTGCTACCGGATGCTGCTATAATAAGCTTCCCTAGATGCCATGGTGTAAATGTATTAGCTGTACTAAGAGACCCACTCCTGGTATAATTATGTTAGGAACCAATAAGACAGCTCAGAAATCAATATGCTAAGACAGATAGAGTAAAGGACCATGGCCAGCAAACTGGGAATAGATTAGTCTGGCAGGTCCCTAGCTGAGCCATGAAGAAGGGGATATCTCTGCTGTTGTAAGAAAGCCATTAATTGTAAATTTTCCTGAACAAGGAACTTGAAGGGAGAGCTTAGGCTGTTGTTCATACCACTCAGTATAGGCTGCAACTATTATTGATCAGCAGTTAAGCTTTTTATTCTTATTTCAAAATCCAGCAGTGAAAAAAAAACCTTAAGTGTGCAGAATGCGGGTTTTTCTTTTGTTTTGTTTTGTTTTTTAAGGAGACAATCCTAATAGTTTGACAGTAGGCTTTCCCTTTTAATACAGTTTAATCATTTTGAAAGTAATAGGATACTAAAATCTTTGCAGGCTTCCTTGGTTGAAAGCAGCTAGTCTTGCAGAACTATACTAATTGTCTAGTCAATAAAATTCTACAAGTGTGATATAACTGATATGATGCGATAAAAATAGGTACTGCTCTTAACAGTATTTTCTCAGTGCCCAATCAAATTAAGCCGTGCCATTAAAAATTCTTATGTTCTCTAATAATTAAATCTATGACAATGAGAATTTGGCTGCTGATAATTTTAACTAGTTTCAGCTGATTCTTTTTCTGGCTTTTTTTCCCCTCAAAAGAGAAATGTGCTTAAAAAACAGAAACACAGTATAATTTCATGACAGTTCTAGGGAAAAAAAATGAAAGAAATGGGAAGGAAACAAAGGACAACCTTTTGTGGTTACAGTACAGCACATCTGCTCACGTTCAATCTAACTTTCAAAAGCGTAGTAGTAAACAAAAGCAGCCATCAAGCAGGGACAAAGTCAGAGACATAAGTGGCTTGAATGAGTGCACAATTTCTGCCCATATGACCATCCTGACACAATTGCTCTAATTTTCTTTCCAGAAATGACTGATAAAAGATTTAGGTAATTGCTATGGAGACAGACTTCCTTCCATCACGGGGTATCTTGAATAATACAGCCTCAGGGTCATAAGATGGAGTGTCAGTTTCTGCAGAGTCCTAAATTAATACTTGTCCCTGTTTCAGCTATACTTCCTGTACATCTAATGAAGTGAATGTAATTTATTTTGACAATGTATTGAAAATCACTTGATCAAATGACTATTCTGTAATGAACACAAAACACCATATAGCCTTGAAAACTACACCTAAAAAAAAAGACGTAAATACACATCAATTTTTCAAAGAACATATGACTATTATCCTGCAAATGTTGCATGTGCTCAACATAAGATAATATGAAATAGTTTCTAAAAGCACAATAATTCATGTGAATGTTAAAAAAATAGCTTTTAGTGATGCCTCAGTTCAACCTATGTCCATTCAGCTCCTGACCTTGTCCCCTATAATCAAACTTAATTTATCTAGGTGATCTCTGTACTCTCAAGTATTGAGTAATACTAAGAAAGCCACCAAAAAGCTAATGATTAGAAAGAAGTCTTCAAAGTACTGTAGAGCAAAGTACTGTATTTCCTACCTGAAATAAAGTTTGTGGGCACTCCACCACTAAAATTTCACTGCTTCAGACTGTCTGTAGTCCATTGACCAGAATATTATGACACATTCAACTGCTAATGAAATCAGGTGGGTACAAATCAAATCTACTTACAGAGCTGTCATACATTGCTCGAAATTATAGAAGCTACCAAAAAGCCACAATATGTGCCATTCCTGGTGACAAATGTTCTTTCTGCAGGGTTGCATGAATGCTCTGTGACATGTTAATTTTAAAGCATCTGAATTTTTAAGAACCAAAATCATCACTTTCAAACATCCAGCTTGAAATAACAATTTTAATCACTGTTTCCTTTTCCCACTCTTTTACGGGAAATATAGCTGTTTCCTAGACATGCTTAAAAAAATAGTGCATTTGAAATGTACATGAAGTGACTGAAGATGTTTTGAAAACTGAGCAAAACTGTCATGAGCTTGCCAAGGCTGCCAATGTAAAGGCAAACAGCTGTACAATGGCAGCAGTGAGGCACTGTGTTGTGTTTAAATACAGTCAGGCAGAAGCCAGTGGATAATGCTCAGTAATGGGTTAATCAATACTTATTATGGTTTTATTGGTTCACTAAAGAGAGAACAGAACCTAGTGAGCACAGAGTCGAAAAATCACTGCATCTGATCTAGATAACATCTTCTCTCCCTTAGGGATTTCCCTATTCAAGAATCCAATTTACCATGCCTGATTGACAAGGATTGGATCCTAGGGAATCACATAACTCTTTTTAGGACCCAATAAAATCCTAATCATTTGTCTGACTGGTCAGGAGATTCAAGTTTTACTAAACTGAAAGGCTTTGTTGTAATTAGCCTGTATTCTACTTGCAGTTGAAAAACTAAGCTATTAAGCGTCATTGCCTTCTAAAATGCTGGAATCATGCTGGGATGTGAATGTCAGATAGAGTTACTTTTCTTGCAAAAGGAGACTCTTACAATGGATCATAAATTCAGAAAGCTTAATGCTAAATCACATTAAATTGGGGACCCAAATGATAAAAAATAGTATCTTTTAAGTCAAAAGCAGTGCTTTTATTTTGCATCCTCTACTATTAAAAAGATGGTATACAGCAGATTTCAGTCAGTGAAATACTTTTCCAGGAATAAATTTATTTTCTAAGCTAGTAACTTTAACACCTTTAGAAAACAGAAAATAATACTAGCAATTCTCTGTGCTAAATGCTATTAATGATGTGGAATGCCATTTGCTAGTATTACAATGTTATTAGTTATATCTTTCCTGGTTTCATCATTCTTGTCGATATTTGTATGAATAAGAATATTAGTTAAAGGCTGCAACTCTGCTTGCTTCACTTCAAGCCATAACATGTCACACAGTAGCGAAAAGGCAATAAAGTATTAGTATTGAGATGTGGTGACAGAATATTTCTGGCCTGGAAAAGTAATAAGAATACCCTAGACTGGATTGCAAATGTTGGTCATTATGGTGTTGAATTAATGATGTAACCTACAACAAACCATGCCACATTGCTTCATTTTTTAAAAAAAGAATATCTGCATGACTCAAATATAAAGATCCTCTTGCGCCACAATTAAAATAACATGTTTTTTTGAGCAACTGGTTTATATGGAGACTAACTGTCATGGCAGCTGACTGTCACAAAGGTACATATTCACTTCTCTACATGAGAAACACAGAATCTCTTTAGTACATCATTATTTCATTAGATTCATATAGTTCTATATGTCGTATTTCAGAAGCTGTTACTCTCTGTTCCTGTTTACATTTATGTGATGAAAAAGTGGTGTAGCACTTAATAGATGGTCCTCATCTGCACTGTTGTTCTTGATTGAATATAAAAGCAGAATCAGAGCTATAAAGTGAAATGAAAAGTAAGCAACAGGCACATCTTAAAGCAATACAATCTACAAATGTCTTACACTGGAAGGAAATACTGAAGAACCCCAGCAACTCCACTTTTTTTGGATTTTCTTCTCTCTTACTCCTTCAAGGGGGTCAAGTTCATTCCCTGCTACAGGCCAAGAATATCAATGCAAATTTGGCAAGTGTTCAGTGGTCTGCTGCAGACTAATGTCATCCATATTCCACATCCATGTTATCTCTCAGACACACTGAAATCCACAAAAGGAGGAAAATCTTATGCTTTTAAAGTGATGTTTTCCTTATTCAGTCTGCTAAGGAAAAAAATTGCCTCTGAGCTCTGTTTTCCACCCTCTGCACGTCTTTCTTTAAATAACCTCAATCTATGCTTTATCAGTTGCCACAGATGTCCTTAGACAGATAGGGACTTATTTCACTTAAACTTAGATAAAAATTAGGCATCAAATAGAAATTAGGGTCCTTCTGTAGTCAATGGGGAAAGATGAGCACAGTAGGGACCATGAATAACTCCTGCAAATGCTCAGGTTTCCGTGTGGAGGGAACACAAATGACTAGATGTCTCATTTTGAAATGGGTAATATTATATTTAAGATATTTTTCCAATAGCCATGAAGGACTCCGATGGAGAAAAATGAAACCAAAGATCTGAGGAAACCTCAAGAGATTTTATATATGTGCATTTTCTAAACATGGCAACACTTTTTTTCAAATATTTAAATGCCTCATCTCTATTTCTTATGGATACATATATTTAGACATCTAATAAAAATTCTTAAGATATTTCTTAAAATAATATCCCTCACCCACAGATCAGCTATTTTTCAGTTCACAATGACTTACTTTAAGGAAATTTAATACTCAAGGAAAGTATATATTGGACAGCACTGGAGACTCAAGTCTTTTATTTATTTAAAGAAAAATAACACTGTGGTTAATGGCAAGTCAGTTAACCTACATCATCCCACTATTGTGCCTTGTTCTATGGTAGGTTTTCAAACTTTTTATAGTGTGGAACATATTTTAATACACAGTCTGCCTTTCCTCTCCCTCATCACAGTCACACAGACCACTTCCCTTCTTTCATTGCTTGACAGCTCTCTGCTACTAGACTAATCGCTTCCAATGAAAATTAAGAAAGTATTTAGGTCAAGATTTTCAGAAGTGAGTATTGGCTCCGAATACCCACCTTGATATATTTACAGGATCCACCTTTCCAGAGAAGACATAGTCATTTTCTTTTTCTGAAAATCATCAAATTTAGATTATAAAGTAGACCTCATTGGAAATGCTTTTTCCATTTCAATTTCAAAAATAAAACAGATCTTCAAGTGAAAACAAAGTTTCACTTCAGTTTTCTTTTTAAAAGTATTCACTTTAGTTCTATACTATATTACAATTTAGTTCTATTTTTAGTTCTATATCCAAAGTTGTATTCCTTCCTAAATTATACTTTCAGAGTCTATTCAGTTATAGGTGGAGCACCCCTGCATATAGAGTATTATGAGTGATCCTGAAAATTAGATTTTTCTTGGATGGCAAAAACCATGAGATATTAATTGAAACAACTAAGTTTACAAACTGAGTTTCTACCTAACCTTGACTTTTATTGCTTACCTTGAAAGTGACTTCTTTACCTAATGTTATTGAAATGGTTTCTGTCTATGACTATGAATTAATTGCCTACTTTTCTTATTTTCTGATCTGAAAAAAAGTATGAACACAGGCTATGTATTCTCAGGATATCTACTTTTTAATTAGCTTCAAAAATTATTTCAAATGGTTCTACAGTTTTAATCAAAATTGGATTATTTGCTTTTATCCTCTATAGTAATTCATAAAATATATGTTTATTTATATCTACTGGAAAAAGTGGGTTTTTTGATTTTTATCAGCATTTGAAATAAAAAATAAAAGACCTAAATTTTTGTAAAGCAAGATGCATCCATATGCATATAATTTTATGCATATAACCCTATATATATATATCTCCATATATATTGGTATATAATAATAAGCACAATTTTCTAACTAAAGAAATGAGCAAGACATGGTGCCTTATGAAGTAATCTGTTGTTTCACTCCTTTTTTTAATAACTGTTAGTTAGTTATATTTTAATAACTGTTAGTATTATCTGTGGCTATGGCCTTACTAAAGCTATTCCATTCTTTTATAGTCTTTTTTACTTAAATATTTCTCATTATTACAATAGTAATATTAATAATAATAAAAAATCTAAAAAGAAAATAAGTGTTTTTTCCCCTTTTCAGATTTAAGCTGCCATTTGGGAGCCTTTGCCTGCCAAGTATATGATATTTGAAAGAATATACATACCACTACTGCAGAAAGGAAAGTTTAGTTTTAGGTCTTTTTTCTCATGCCAAAACACAGGTGCCTCAGATATGCCTAATTATAGCAGTAATTAAAGTTATTACCTTACCTGTTTATTCAAGGGCACAAGGACTTCTAATGGGAACAAATCAAGATATAAAGACTTGCTGTCAATTAGGCTTGAAGGCTTGAGGAGATAATGAAGGAGGTTTGGAGTTGGGTTTCACTTCTGTACAATAACAAAAATAGTAATTCAGCACCTCTTACTTTTCCTGGAACCGTCCCAACAGTTCAGGAGAAGAAAGACAAGAAGATTACCTGGGTAACATGATCTTAAGGGTACCAGAGAATAATGGTGTTCTCCCTTTACTGCATCTATGGCAGAGCCTGCTGCTAACAGAAGATGGGACGGCTACAAATAGAAGCCTGTCAAGCTGAGAACAACAAAACCCTTCAACTTCATCACAGATCCTGTCAATATAGTACGGGCTGGAGAAGCACAGTTGAAATGTGACTCTGCTGTGGGCAGTCCACTCTTGAGTCCTTGTCTTAGTAAAAAGGCATGACATGACTAGTGCTACTTTCATAGAGGTGTAATCTAGGACTTGCAGTACATTGAAAATATCCTTCTGCTATGTGTTTTCTTATAGAGTGTGTTTCCATTAAAGTAAGGGAAGAGGACTGTAGGGCAGGAGGACTCAGTAAATAAGTGATTTACTGAGCCTTTCTACTTATTTTATCATTAATTCTATCATTTTGAATCTAGTAGGTTCAAAACAGCTGTGTTACACAGACTTGGAATTTTCCTATTGGATTGTTTATTGATTTTAATATTATGGAATGCATACATATAGTTCAGGATACAAAACTGGAAAGATCGTTTGTATTTTACTAGCCAACTGAAAATATCAAATGTTCATCACTTAATGAATTAAATGTCACACATTTTAAATATTCTGTTCTTGGTGTCTGATTTTGTTATGCATATTTTATAGCAAATTACTAGGAATTTTGCTTGGTAAGTTGGAAGATAGCATATTTCAGTTATAGTCATTACACTTTGTTTCTTCAGAACTAATTCTCTGAAATATTAATAAAGACATAGAGCATCATTTCACAAGTAACTCCATACAGCAGGGAAAATTAAATGACAGAGAGGAAATAGGAAATAGGGATAAGAGGCCCTCTGTTATCATATTTTCTTCACAAATAAAGAGATTTTTTATTTTAGTGCAGTGGGAATTTAGAGCAGCAGGTGCATTATACCTGATTAATATCTATTCACAACAAAGTGAAACATTAACAAACTGGTAACAAGAGCCATGACTGGATATGATATTTCTTGACTCTTACAGTAGGTCAGAATTTGTTTCTGAAATACTAGAAAATATGACATAGTTTAATATTTAGATTACTTACATAGTTGAAGGAGGTTGGTCTCACTGTCCAGGCCATCCCACAGTACAAAATTCCTATGATTTCTATTCCTATGCTTATTTTCCCAGCCCACGATGTCCCTCAAGAAGACATCAAGGAAACAAATGGGGTCTGGATGTTAATTTAAAGCCAGGACCTTGCAAACAGATCCATTCACACATGTCCCATTGATTTCATTAACTTTGAAAGATGCAGACTTTAGGCCCAAAGGGTTATGTTAATTCTGTGTGGGGACTTTGAGGAAGCTCTCCAAGATTAGGGGAGGTGTGAAATAGGTTTCTTCCTTCAATATGCTGAAGCCCTTCTGATGTTGTCTGGTTGACACTAAAGAAGATTAGAACCTCAGGGAAAATTTAGGAATGCATTTTATTTATAGATAATTCTCTTTATCTTTTATTTATTTATTTATTTCATTTTTCCTAGCTTTTTGATTAAAAAAAAAAGCAAACCCACACCCTTTTGTAGCTTCCTACTGATTACTCCCTACCCAATGTCTTTACACACTATTTATTACCTCACAAGTGGTTATTATAGAAATTACTGAAGTTTTAAGCAAAGTTATGATTTTAGTGGTGAAACAAGGAATAGAAAAAAAAAGAACATTAAGTAAATATGCAGCATTAGTAGTATTTATAATTTGTTCATAAGCCAGTAATTTCTCCTTTTAAAGTCAAAAATTTTCATATAAATACAGCCAAATTTGCATCAGTGACTCCAGGACAAACACTGTCTTGACTCCAATTTCCATAGTAACAGAGACCAAGCTCTTCTGAAGTGGTGATATAAAGTTACTGTAATTTTCAAATTAAGTAAAATTCAAATACTTTTCCATTGTGATATGAGGTATCAAAGAGTTACTGAGAGGAACCTCAAGACTTGGCATACTGAACAACAGCTAAATCCAAATTACCTACTTTAACTTTTTTATTTATCATAAGGCCTAAAAATCAGAAGTCTGAATCCATCACACGGGAGGCCACCCTTTTTCAAGTTAGTAGCAGATCACCACTTGTGGAAGCCCACCCAGGAAGCACCTGTAGCTTGACAATAGTAAGAAAAAGGCACAACAGAGCTCATCTCCCTTTGCCTCTGATGAGGGCCAAAACACCAGGCCCCTTGAAATTCTCTCTCCCCTTGAAATGCTCAGACTTAGAAGTTCTGGTTCTTGTTCCCCCAGTCAGTTGTGTGTATACATATTATAACATCACAAGGCTCAGAATCCTTGTGGGTTCTCCTGAAGTTTCCCAGCTGCTTCAGCTGGGGTTACTGAGCCTGCATGGCACCTCTGTGTCAGCACACAGGGATACATAGGCTGGGCAAGGGCACAACTACAGACTTTTAGGTGCCTCCAGAGTCAGGAGGAGGAGGTTTTCTGTGACATTTATTTTATGTTCCTACCATGACTAATTTAGATTATAATTTCCTCTGGGAAAAACATATATTGCTGGTGAGGTCTTCCACATACCATAATGCTCTAACATTCTCAGAGCAGGACAGAGAGCAGAATATATCTGCCATTTCAGGAAGAATTACTTCTGAATGTGGGGGCCTTATCTTTCTGCAGTTAGTTACTGAGTCAAAAAATCTTCCTTTGAAGGCAATAAGAGATGTTTGCATGAGTAATGATCAACTTGGGCTATCTACAACAGCCATGTGTAGCTCATCTTTTTTTCTTTTTTCTTTTTAAGCAGGTCCACCTTCTTCCATTCTCCCTCTAAGTTAATATATCTGGTTCAGTGTCTATTTCCTTCTGAATATTTGCCACCAATCCCAGTAGTCATCTCACAGTATTTAAAAAATCCTTTGCATTGCATGGTATCTTGTGGCAGAGAACACAGCAATCTCCTTACTAATAAAGGCATTAAAAATAAATGCAGATACAGTCTCTAATTTTTCTCACTTTGCTTGAAGAACTCTATCCAAGATAATTGTGCTTGATCAATAAAAGAGTCTTCTTAGGCAAACTCACCCCCATTTTGTTTATTAACCTGCATAATAATAAATACCATTCTTTCTGAAGAAAATCCCTTCTTTGTAAAGATATTGAATTATCGGCACCATATACTTCCTTGATGACACCTATTCCCACATAAGTGCCACAGAAAGAGAGTGGAGAATAGTAAGACATGAAGTCCAGGGGCACTTACAGCAGACATCATGACAAATTATGTAACATCAAGCACCTGGGAAGCCCATGATGACTGTTTGGAGTGTCAAAATATCTGAAGACTGTAACAGGAAAGTGCTGCCTGCTCTCTCACTTTGTTTTTTAAATATTCCATGCACTCTTCGAAGGCAGTCCCATGACAGCAGACAACAAACTGAACTTCAAAGAAATAATGGATTCTGACATAGTGCATGGTTTTTTCTTTCACTTATCTTGAATTTCCACTCTCCAGTTTTGCACTTTCCTTGAGCAATTGGCCATGGGGGCACAACTTGAACTGGTCAACAACAGGGTCTCTGATTCCCTTTCATGTTGCAGGGTTGGAAGCAATAGATTTTATATTCTTTTTCACATAAGAAGTGCTCTTGATTTAATCATGCAAAAGTACAACAAACGAAGAGATGATGGCTTTCCCACAAGCTTTCTTGCTAGTTTGGTTTTAAGTAAGTGAGAAGTAGACTATTTTCAATTGCCATCATGATCCTGAATATTCTTTTTCTCCTTATTAACATGATTTGCTTGGTGTGATAAATGGGCAAGAATGTGCTGACTACAAAAAAGCATTGCATGCAAAATAAACAGAGAGAAATACAATAGCCAGATCACTGGCTAGTGTTGGTCAGCCCAGAAATATCTCAGTTGTTTATACCTCGGCTGAATCTTTGGAGGTGATAAACACTCTATCTCCATCAGCTCCACACTGTAAAGCCACTCTTTAGCAAAAGAAGATAGTTATATCACCTTCTTTTACTGCGGTAGATCAGGGATTAAAGTGGGTAAGATCAATATAAGCAGCTTTGATGCTTCAAAGTCATTTGCCTAAACACATACTATAGATACAGGACAGGAACCGAGTTTGTCATATGCACCTAGGCAGCAGAGAGAGTAGTTTAAAGTGGCCTCTTACACATTGCAATTTACTCTGAGTGCAGATTGCATGACAAGAGGGTGAGCAGCCTCTACAAGGCAGCTTATTCCCACTCCTTTGCAGAGGCATGGGGAGTGAGTAATGTCTGGCTGTGACCCCTGCCCCTGACACACTGACCAGCACAGCCGCGCTGGTGCACAGAGAAGAAATCATCTGTGCCAGGTAAAAGGCTAATGCAGTTTATTTTCTTCCTGGAGCAAGGGGTAATCAGGGACTATATTGTGACTCTGTGAGTCATGGTTCAGTCCCTGATCTTGGGAGACAGGGCAGCGAAAAACTGCCAGTGATAATTTGGTGGTTCAGCTCCTTGAAAGCAAGATGTTAAATACAAAACAGGAAGTTACATTCTAAAGATCAGGAGAACTACAGAAGTATGCACAAAAGATATATCCTGTGCAGTTTATCTTCTTTTGGGTGACTTTTCCCATTTATAACTACAACATACCCTTCATTGCTCATGTTCTTCTACTGTTCTTCTACTGCCCTGCATCATTACTAAAACTAGCAGATCTTTGATCATTTCTACAACTGCATTGACTATAACTTTCAGTCATTATTTTCCTAATTATGTTTTCCAAGCTTTTACCAAAAAAAATTAACTATTTTAGACAACTGTAGACACCAGACATACTTGTCAGGCATAAATTTCAATAGCACCCAAGACTTTGTTAACATGATTATTTGTTTACATGTTTGGGCATTTAAATTTTAAATAATATACCTTCCCAGGTTTTGATGTCTGTAAGAAAGATCTTAGTTTATGCATGACTCAGTGAAATGTTGATTTATTTTAGACTGTATAAGAATTGCTGCAAAATCCTGATTTCAGCCATCACTATTTACAAACTGAGTTACAGAATTTTTATAGGTTGCTGGACCAACAATGGTCACCGAAAGTCTTGTCTGCATGACAACACGTAGAAATCTCAATTTATAGATTTGACAATCTCCTCTTACAAACATTACTGAATGTGTATTTTTATTTTCAAAAGTAGTTATAGTGCATTTAATGAGACTGCTTGAAAGATTAGGGATTACTTGTATGATAAACATATTGCCAGATCTGGCCAATATACATGAAGCAAAATCATATCAAGCAGTGTAGATTCTATATGAGATAGGCATATCTTTCTTCCCCTCTGGGTAATAATCATTCAGCGATGCATCTAATGCATGCCAGTGCTTCTATTTTTTGAACTCAGCAAAAGTACAGAGAGCTTTAGCAAGTGTGCAGTACCAGATCTGCTTTTATTGTTTTTGTCTAGGTATCAGGCAGAAAGAATTTCTTTCTCTGACATCACTTTATTGCAGTTTTCAAACAGACATTTCACACTTAGTCTGAACATTCACCATAATTTCTGTCACAATTTGTTAAGATCCAACAAACCCTCCTAAGGCTACTGTGGAAACTTCAGCAGTTAATATTCAAAACATGAAAATCTAGGCTTGGATTCTAATTTGCTACTGATGCAATATTAAAGCAATATGTGTATAAAATATTCATGCTATATTTGTTCTGAATTTATTTTATTTAATTTTTTACACAAGGATAAAACCCTTGCGGCCTTAAAACAACATGTCTCATTTTCAAGGATGTCCTGAGGGGCAAACAGACAAGGATATACACACAGTATGCTAACCTGAACAATAGTGTGGTAGAAGCACTGTGTTGAAAGATATACTCTTTCATAAGCAGTAAGGGTTTTGCTGATAAAAATAAAAATGTCGTCTTATCTGTTTGACCAGCTGATAGGATGTAATTTCTAATACTAGCCCTTGAACCCATCCAAGGAAGCCTAGAAAAAATTTGGAGATAAGGTCCTTCACTTATTCCATTAGTATCAAGAAAAACTCAGTTTTCCTTTCCAGAGAGAGGATCACTTTTCAATATTCAGATTAACTCACAAGTAAGAAGTTATGTGCATGTTAACTGCCATGCTCAGGAAGGAAGTTTGTGGGAATTCTGGGTTCATCCTTAATGCTGTCAGAGCCAAGCCCCGTAAGGCTAAGATAACCAAATTCTTAGACTCAGAATTATATTAGTCAACAGCATATTTATACATCTTAGAAGATTCTAAGTTCCTATAGATGTTGCTTTTTAATTTTCTTATCAGAAATACGGAGATAGGACATGCTGTGCCATATTGGATTTTTGGACACTGTCTACTTAAAATTAGGAACTGAGTTCCACTGATTTCTGTCATTTCTCTAGAAATCTATTATTCTAGAGAAAATAAAAGAGTATTTTTAGTCTGTGTCTCTATGTCCTATGTTCAGCAAAACAGAATCTAATTGTGAATAAATTGGGCTAGAATCAGTAAATAGTTTTTAACCACCCGAGCAGTGAGGTTATGGAAAATCAGTAGTAGCAAAAATAATGAACTACATCTTAAAAGAAGTCTAATAAGTTTATGGAAAAGATTATATGATATGGTTTCCTGGAATACCAGAGGCCTGAAGTTGATGATATTAGTGATCCTTCACAGACCTACGTTCCTAAAAATGAAAGGCTTATTACCTTTAACATTTGAGTTACTAAGCTTCCTAAACCCCCTAACACTACTTCATTTTCTTTAAGTCTTTCTTTATTCACAAGACTAGCTTCTAATTTCTGGACAGGGCACTATAATACAGGTTATATAATGATAGATTTATTACAAGGCACTTCTTTATATTGCATGAAACAAGGGCTCCAATCTGCTCATATTCAAAACTAAAATCAACTTGATAAAAGATACCACACAAACTGATTTGAGGTGTTAGGACTCAAGCTCTGCACAAAATTTATGAAGTTATGAAGTAAGAATACATTTAAGAATACATTACCGTTCAGCATTTTGCAAATCAGTTTGGGAATTATTATATGAACTGTTATTAGCCTGTCAGGGCTCAAGGTATCCAAGATATGATATTAACACTGGTAATGTTCTAAGAAATTTTTCTTCCAGTTTCAGTGCAAAGAAGTAGGTGGTTAGCTTGAAGTTCTGTAGGATATGGAGGAGCTTTCTGTCACCAGAATATAAATAGTTTTTCCTATTGAATATAAATATTTCCTATTTGCTAAAGATAAAGAATATTTCTAACCTCTTGCACCTTCTTTATTTGAAAGACAGAAACCAATAGAAACATTCATGGCAGAGGCATACATCCTGCCCTACTTTGCTTAAAGCTACTTGTACAAGAAGAAATAGGGAACTTCAGAGGCAGAATTGTCAGACAGACCCAGAATACACATCTGCTTGCACACGATAGGGCTGTATCCTAAGCATTGCAGAGAAAGTATGTGGATATGTATGGATCTCACTAGAAGCTAGCCATCTCAAGATTTCTACTGTAAGAAGGTAGAGAGTAAACAAGAAGTAAAATAAAAGAAAATATTAAGTAACAGAATGCACAGGGTTAATGTAAGAACTATCTTATGTAGACAGAGCTGGATCTTGCAAAGAAAATAAAATCAAATAATGAATAGCTGTTTAATTATATTAATTAAAAAAGTAGCAGCATCAAATCCATAATAAATATATATATATTTACTTCAAAAGCTGAATTTGTATCTTTCTTCAGTTCTCAATGGGCAACTAGTGCTGGACATTAAGAAGACAGGATCACAAGTTAATTATGAAAACACACAAGAGAATTCAAACACCTGAAGCAAAAGTAAAGCTCTAGAAGTTAAATGAACTATAATCAAATCAGACTTTATAGCATTATAGAAATCTGAAGGAGATACCATGTGGAATTGTAAGATCCAGTACCAAAGATTTTAAATAAATCTATCAAGCTACACAACTCTACCATTTTATGAAAAATAGAAAATGTAATTCATTAATTGGAGGAAGGGAAATAAAAATGATCAAAGCACTGGTATAGAGTCTCCCTATTCTGATTCCAGTGTTATGCAAGGCATTAGAACTTAACGCTGTAAGGTAAGAAACTCAAGCAGCAAGGGTTAAAATTATATGGCTTCTTACAGAGCTCACACCACTATGCGGTTGTGCATCACTGCTGTAGTTGGAAACCACAGTAACTCATTCACATGGAATAAATTTGAGTGACTTCTGACTATTAAAGAAAATATATGAAGTTCATACAGCAGCTCTTCCTTAGCTATGTTGAGTAGCATACATATCTTTATTTGTAAATAATACCATAACAAAGAAAATAAGTATTAAAAACTACTCATGCGTAATATAGATTAATGCTTTCTTCATATCTATTTGTCTGGCAGATTAGCTTTTCCCATTTTTTTTTCTTTTAATAAAAATGGATACAAATTCTCCAAGGACTAGAATTCTGACAGAATTGGTGGTAGAGTGACTAATTAGATTCCCTCTTTTTTGACTTTTAGATATTTGGGATTCACTCAATTACATTGATTTGAAAAATATATTCATGTTTTAAATGCACATCTGCAACTGGCTGGGAATTCAGTAATAAAGGGAAGAACTGCTAAGAATTTGCATCAAATCAATAAGGCACTACTTCACTAAATTTGTGTATGTGTTGTTTATTCCATATTAGACTGATTATGTAAGATTTTTGTAATCTCAAACGGTCTTTGTTTAAAGGTAGAGTATAGGTATTACTATTGAAAACTTCCCTACCTTGCCCTAGTAAGGTGACTAGTGTCAGACTTGAATTATTTCTTCTAATCATTCAAAATTAGCTGTTTTTAATATGTAATTCATAATTTCCACTATGATGAAAAGTAATGCAACCTACTTTGCATTAAGAACAAAAAGCTTATTCATGTTTAGTGGTTGCTCTTAAAATAGCTGTATTTATCACTGAAGAGCACTTGACTATACCATTTTATATTATAATGTCTCACATTCGGGATAGTAAATTTCACACTGTAGACAAATCAAGTAAAATTCTGTGCTATAGTAAATATTGCTACTCTTAAAATATCATTAATAATCCTTCAGCATTGTTATTTAAGAGAACTCCTGCTAGCATACATGTGGTTGATCTGTGTACTACATCATCAGAGTACTGTAGCACTGTGATGCTTAAAGTAGTTTAAAGACTATAAGTTTTAGGGAACAAGGATTTTGTCTTCTAGAACTCTGTGAAATATTTCACATATCTTAAACATTGTATAAGGATAATAAAGAGTGTCTTAGCTAAAATTAGAGAGCTGCAGAGCATAGTTTTAATTTTATGAAACATTATTATAAATGAAAAGTTTGTTCATTGCTGAAATGATCACAAAAAAAGAAAAAATAATAACATAAAAGTAATATTTAAAGGGGTTTTACATATGTTTGGGATGGGAAAGGAAATAGCGTACTTTTTCGATTTAATTATCCTCACTGGTGATAATAGCAAATAATTTTGGTAGTCTTCTGTGAAGAATCATAAAATCATTATGGTTGGTAAAGACCTTTAAGATTGTCGAGTACAACCATAAGCTCCTTAACACCATTCCTGCTAAACCATGTCCCTGCATGCCTTATCTAAATATTACTTGAACACTGTCAGGGACGGTGACTCCACCACTTCCCTGGGCAGCCTCTTCCAATGCTTCACTATATCTTCCATGTAGAAATTCTTTCTAATGTCTAACCTGAACCTCCTCTGGCACAACTTGAGGGCATTTCCTCTTGTCCTGCCTGTAGCTGTCCTGGAAAAGAGATCAATCTCTGCCTCTTTTCAGGTAGATGTAGAGAGCGATAAGGTTTCCTCTGAGTCTTCTCCACACTAAATAACTCCAGTGCATTGCTGTTGACCAACATGCCCAGATCCTTTTCTGCTACACAGCTCTCCAGCCACTCTGCTCCAAGCCGGTAGAGCTGCACAGGGCTGTTGTGAACGAAGGGCAGGACCTGACACTTGGCCTTAGTGAATCTCATACATTTCACCTCAGCCTTCCCAGATCCCTCTGCAGAGTCTTCCTACCCTCAAGCTGATCTATTTTTCCCCCTAGATCAGTGTCAGCTTCAAATTTGCTGAGGGTGCATTCAATCCCCTCATCCAGATCGTTGATATTAAAGAGGACTGACCCCAATATTTACCCTTGGTGAACACTAGTGACCAGTCACCAACTGGATTTAACTCCATTCACCACCACTGTCAGGGCCCAGCCATCCAGCTAGTTCTTTACCCAGTGAACAGTGCATCTGTCTAAGCCATGAGCTGCCAGCTTCCCCAGAAGAAAGCAGCAAGAGACCTCACTGAAGTCTAAGTAGACCACATCAACACTGCTTCCCTCATCAACTAGATGGGTCACCTGGTCACAGAAGGAGATCGGGTTGGAAGAAGAAAAAATAGAAGTTGTTCTGTAAGAACTACCTGAGAAATATATGATAACTGAGAATGACTGAGACCATATAGTAAACTCTAATCAGTACTGTGCTGTAAGTAATACTCTGATAAGTAGGTGCTTTAGAAAAAAAGTGTTTTTATATGTTTTTTCTGAAAAAAATATGAAGATGATGGAAAAAATATGAAGAAATCTTGAGATTTCTTTTTTTCAATAACCTTTCTCTTCTAATGTGGGCATAGACAGTTTTTATTGGAGTGTTTTAAAAGGCTGACCACTGGCTATAAAAAAATTGAATAAATCAATAGTGATTGTTATGATAACAAGAAATAGGACACTGGAATGGCAGCTGTAGCATTATGCATGCGTAGAAGCATGTTGTTTGGGTCTATAAAGCTAGTACTTATCTATGATTACACAGTGAATTTAGTCTCAGAGATAGAAGTCTGCAATTATGTTCTTATAATCAACTTACTATTCCATAAAGATAAAATAAAGTTAAAAAGAATAAATCTGTATCTTTGCATAGGTACAAATGAAGTTCTACCAACAGTACTGATGTGTCTTTTTAATTCTTTAGGTACAAAATGAAACTATATAATTTAAATTAAGATACAGTAACAGGGAAGTGGTGTGAGGGTATGAAGCAAGGTCAGGGTTCCTGAAATATACTAAATTGAAATTCAAATAGAATAAAGAAATCATTTTTTTAAGGAATAGTTAGTTAATGGACACTTGTGCTTAGATATAAATCTATCCTGAAAAAAACTCATATAATAAGGAAAGGATGTCATTTTCCAAAACATTCTTGATATCCTTAAGGTTGCCCTTTAACCTGACAAATAAATTTGAGAGATATCTGCTGTTTATGAAC
Organism: Nothura maculosa; assembly: GCA_032353885.1. Taxonomy (NCBI): domain Eukaryota; kingdom Metazoa; phylum Chordata; class Aves; order Tinamiformes; family Tinamidae; genus Nothura; species Nothura maculosa. Next base: position 3,874,225 of record JAUBOD010000971.1, read on the forward strand.
TGGGCCATCTACATAAAAAAATGTTGGGAAAATGCAACCAAGTTTCTTCCCCCCCCACCCCCCCCAGCTCCCTTACATTTTGAAATTGGTGAGGAAATTATATTCCCCAGGTATATAGGGAAAAGAGAGGTAGAATATATAAGAAGAAAAAAAAAAGAACACTCATTATGTAATGGAATTCACTCTTGTCAGAAATGTTATACATATACATTTTAATACATATCTATATATAATTTTTATTGCAGTTTCTAGGCAAAATGCCATTTAGGGTAAACGTAGGCATGATGAAAAAACTATTCACATTTCTTCTCTTCTGCTATTTTTGATATACACTGAAGTTAATTCTCATATCTCATAGAACAGTCTTTCAGAAATTAACAGTGATTTGGAAATATCTGCAGTATTGCTAACCACTTTTGAGGTTACATTAGAGGAAAAAAGGAGGAGATCGTGGAGAACCTTTTTAAGCATATAGTCTATCAAACGATAATTTTAAGATCTGTGAAAATTTCATGTGAAAAGCATGAAGAGGAAAGAAGGTTGAATCTATAATATGATTTCAGTAACACATCATAATATTGTCACCACTTTCAGCCCAACCTTGGTTGGATATAGCCAACCTTGTGGTTGCATGGACAGGTAAGGTGAAGAGAAGCTTTTCACATCTAAACAAACATTTTATGTAACTTGCTATTAAGCTTTTTCCCTGTCTTACCAGTTAGACCTCAGTTCTCTGCTTCTGTTTGGGATGCACCAAAAGCCACCGGGCCTAACAGTCCTCTACAGGAAAAGAAAACATTTGCACCTTTCCTTGCAAACTGTTTGAGTGTTTATCTAAATGTCCGAAGAGATTCTTTCCTCCAAGAATTTAAATTGAAATATTGACTCTGGAACTTTCAGATAATTCTTTTAAGCATAATACCTCCCCTTCCATTACAGTTCATTGTTTTGCCTGCTTTGTAAATGCTATCTTCAATTTACAAGACTTACATTAACTCCAAGCATTACCACCTTAACCAACAATTCTGAAAGAAACATTGTACCAAAACCTATGCTGAAGTCATGAGAGATTAGAGGTACAGCATTTCCCTTGTCTGGAAAACTGATTATCTTATGACAGAAAGCTATTGCCTTCATCTGGAAGGATCTGTCTTTGGTGAACTTAGTTTATCTCATTTTCCATCAACTTCCTTATCTAATTACTAATAAAAAGTAACACTGCACATTACGTGAACTTGTGTTTCACAATTAAGTGTTACACATCATGAAGTACACCTGACAATGAGTGTGCTGATACACACAGCACATTCATAGATAATATGTACAAAAATACACAGCATAATTCTTTTCTGTACAAAGGGTACATTGTGAGTCTGTCGGATTACTTATGTGACTTAAGTTACACACATTATTTACACAGATTGGTACTAAGTTATTGAAAAAAAACAAAAAAGTCCTACCACCAGTGTAAAGCAGGCAAACACTGAACACACATGAATTTAAAATTAAATATTTATTGTGTTAATGAGTAATTCTTTGTGCATCTAAAGACCTTAAATACATAATTAAAAAATTAGTTAAGCTGTCTTAAGCTGTGCCTTTTTTTAGTTTTGAAATGTTTACTCATACCACCTTATTTTTTTTTTTTTTTTTGGATCCAAAACTGTGGAAAGAAGATTGTTTGCTTTGAATAGTTTTCTCTTTGCTTTGGGAGTAAGGAGAACACCTCAGGTGCTAGATGTCTTGTGAAACCTAGGCTTTCTAGGGTCTCTCGGGTATCCTGGTTGGCCTCTAGCTACCATTATAAAAGGTGTCTAGCCCCACAGGTCTCATGTCATATCTGCCAAGCTGTGTGCATACCCTAAGTGCCACAATGTGAGTGAATGTATGCTTAGCCACATGGATTATTCCAGAAGTATGACATATTTTAAATAAAATATCAAAGGAAAAAGATGATAATTAATACAGTGCAGCCATATATGCTATCAAATATTCCAACAATAAATGCAAATTTTTGGAGGTAGTCTGACACTTGGTAACCTTAAGACATTGTTATAGGTCAAGTAATTAAAATGGCATATAAGCTATCTGCTCATTTCTTGAAGATCTCACATTAGCATCCATTCTACAATCTTAACATATGCTGAAGAAGATATTGAGAAACTACATAATCTATTTTGCAATAACATAATAACAACTGCTATATTTAGCATTTTTGAGCTATTTCCTAGGCCACAAAAAATCACAGAATCATAGACTCACAGAATGGTTGAAGATTGAGAGGGACCCTTAGAGATCATCTAGTCCAACCTTCCTGCTCAAGCAGGGACATTCAGAGCACGGGGCACAGGGCGGCAGTGGAGGATGCTACTGGGTACAGCTGGGGCTTTTGGCTTCATCCAAGGTTCTGGGATGGCAGGGGAAGCACAAGAGCTTGGCCAGGCACTGCCTGGCCCTACTGACTTTGCCCATGGCCACCTTCCTGGCACAAGTGCCAGCCCCGGCTGCCAGAGACAACACCACCTTTGCTTCCACAGGCCCTGGGAGCTGCTGTTGTGCTCTTCGTGTGCCGCCAAAGGGACCCATCGGCGCTGCTCACCCCTGGGCACTGCCACTGACAGCTGGGAATGTGATGAGTGTGCCAGCCTGGGCTCCGGTAAGAGGCCAAGTGCACGGGTCCTCACACACTCAGGCCAGGTTGCAGTCAAGACCTGGTCATGGGTGCTCCACAAGGGGCTGCCAGAGCGACTCTGCCCCTGTGAGGGCTGAGGATGCTGTGGCAGCCTCTCTGGCTTGATGCCATGGTGCTCACCTTGCATCCTTGCCCTTGCAGCTCCCAGCATTCAGTCAGGGCTGGTCGGCACCAGCAACAGTACCAGTGCCAGCACCACTGCTGGCATCGCCACTGCTGGCAACAGCACCGCTACCAGTGCCAGCACCACTATGGACACCATTGCCGGCACCAGCACCACTGCCGGCATCAGTACTACCACCAGCACCACTGCCAGCACTAGCACCACTGCCGGCACCAGCATCTCTGCTTGCACAAGCACCACTGCCAGCACCACCACTGGCACTAACATCACTGCCAGCACCACCAGTATCAGCACCACCAGCACTACAAGCAGGAGCCAACAGGGTTTGGGCTCATCCTCCAGCTCTCTGGCAGGCTCCTCTACGGTGTCAGACTCAACTGGCACCAGCAGCAGCAGCCAGCCAGAGTCAACATCATCCTCTGACTCTGATCCAGCTCCTGAAAGGAGCATCCGCTCGGGCCGGACAGGGCCAGACCGATGGCCAGGACGCTCTAGGGTCTTCAGACGCTCAGGACATCCTTACACCCGGCCGTGAAGACCTTGTGGGAGGAGTCAAGCACGAGCCTCAGGCAAGGGCATGAGGACCCAAACCTCTTGAGAATAAAAGGCAGCTCATGCCAGCTGTGCTAGGAGGTCAAACATTTCTTCCTTGGCTTCTTCCTTCTTGGCCTTTCTTGGACATTGATTTCCAAGGGGGATGGGATCAGCAGGACTCTATTTCCTCTGGATGTTGGCATGACCTTTTCCAGAAAGGGCTGGATGCAGGTGGCCTGGCTACATGGGCTGAGATAGTGTGAAGGCTGTTTGCTGGAAGCTGAAGAGCCAGGGAAATGTGGATATGGGGAGATGATCTTGAGAAGCCACTGGGATGAGAAAAGGACTACAACAGCAACGTTTGGGGAGGCTCAGGCCTCTGCAAGGACCATCACAGGACAGGGGCATTGGAAATTGGGCCTGTCCTGGTGGCAGCATTGCAGGGGACTAGCTGGGCTGGGGGAGCCTGGTATTTGCTGGGCTGAGGCTCTTCCCATCCATGCAGGAGCGTGGATGCTCGAGGCCATTCCGACAGTCACAACATCCTCACATCAGGTCATGAAGACCCCGTGGGACAAGCCATGTACCAGCCCCACGCAAGGGCACCAGCCCCTGGCAGAATAAAGCTGGCAGCTCATGTCAGCTGCTTTGATTAAACCACACATTTCCTCCTTAGCTTCATCCTCTTTTGCCCCTCTCAGCTGCTGGTTTGGGGATGGTACCAGTGGGGCTGTGTTCTCTCCAGGCCTCACGAGGATGCATTTTGGTGCATGAGACTCTCCCCCTCCAGTGCCCCAGCAAAGGTAACCACTGCCCAGAGCATCCTGGTGGCCCCAGGCCTGAGCAAGCCCCAGAGAGAGCTTCCCCTTCCCCAGGGCCTAGGCCCAGATGCCTCTTCTGAGCACTGGGAATGTCCTCAGTCCTACTGTGGCACTAGGCTGTGCAGGTAACCGGGCAGGATCTTGCTATGCCAATCCCCACAGGCTCTCTCTGTGACCCCAGGGTGCCCTGTGCTCACGGGCTCTGCGCCATCCTGGCTGTGCACTGAGGTGCCAAGGATGACCAACAGGCTCCAACCAAGCACCACCAGAGACAACACATAGGCACAGCAGAGAAAACACAAAGGCACAGCAGAGTGCCCAACAGTGCCTGAGGTCTTCTGGGAAGTTCCTTGGAAGTTGTGGGGCATTTCTGGGCATCCTCTCAGAGACCAAAGGCTCTTTGCTGCTGACAGCTAGTGTGAGCTGGGTAAGGAGAGCCACAGGCAGCCTCAGCTTCTCCTAGGATGTTCTTGCAAGGTGGAGCTGCTGCCAAGAAGTCCTGTGTGTTGCTCCTGATCAAACGGAGTGAGGGCCTTTGTTACAGTGCTCCCTGGCTTAGGGTGGGGCAAGCACCCTCTTGCCTACTGCTAAGGAGACAAAAGCCAGGCCCAGGGTGCAGCTCTCAGAGCACAGCCATCAGAGGCAGCAGATTGCACAGCAGGCTGCAGACAAGGGGATTGTCTCCCTTTGGAGCAGCCAACACTCTCTCAGTTAGAATTCGGACAAATGCCAGGGCACATTCCCCAGTAGCTCTTGGAGTTGCTTGCCCTGTCCTGTCAGAG
>JAUBOD010000971.1:3879277-3892336 GCA_032353885.1 Nothura maculosa
GCTCCATGTGGGCACATGCCAGAGGAAACAGGGAATGAATGCATGAAGTGTCTGCCTGTTGCAGGGGGCAGAGGTGCCCGCCTGTTGCAGGGGGCAGAGGTGCCCACCTGCCAACCTTACCTCCTGCCTAGAGACACCAGCAGCTTGCCAGCTTCCTGCGCCTTGCATGTGGTGGAGAGACCAGCCAAGCTCATCCACCCTTCTCGCTGTTCCCCCTTGCTGCTCTTCCTCGTGGGCAACAAATGATTCAGTCAAGGGAACTTTAATGTGTCAAATGGAACTGATGAGCCTGAGGGAAGTAGGGGGAACATTATGGCGCTCAGGTGGTCTTCACCTTGATCCTGCCAGTGAGGCTGTGTATGAAGGTCCTTTTTGTTTGAGAGGAATGGGATCCACATGACCAAGGCAAGCACAAGCATCTTTGTCAACAGTCTAGTCAACCTGTTAAGGAGGGCTTCAAATGAAGAAAGATGAGGGAAGGGGAGAGTTATACAAACAGCCCAATCAACTAAATAGGGCTCAAGTGGGGCTATTTCAAGCATTTGAGGCATGAAAGGAAGTGCCTACAAGGCAACACTATAGGGAAACCTCCTGCCCCCTCATGGTAAATCAGCCGAAGTGCCTGTGCACAAATGTCTGCAGCTTGGGAAATGAACTGGACGAATCAGAGATCTGTGTGCAGTTGCAGGATGCTGAACTCAGTGCAGTTTCAGATGTGGGCTATAAAAACTGTAAAAACCCAGTAAATTCTGTGATGACATTTGAAAGCAATGCAGTCAAATCACAAGCTTTGTGGAACACTATTCAGAGACTATTCACAGATTCAAAGACATACATTTTCTGGTTTTGTTTGCTTTTCTTTTATTAGTAGCAGTATTTTGATAAAATAGGAAGTCTGTTTCTTAAGTTTCAACTTGTATTGCATCCTTCACTGATTCATAATTCTCATTGTGATTTCATAGATTTTGTTCTGTTATTTTAAAGATGAAAATAAATAGCATATAAAACACTTGAAGGAAAAAGTAAATAGGTCAGTTATTCAGCTATATCTTACCTATGGATATAGTAGAGACCTTCTGGTCCGAAATGCATTTTTAAAGTCATACAGATACAATTAATGTTTTGTTGTTGAACATAGTCGAACCTCATGCAACATAGTGGGATGCAACTTGTATCAATTTGAACATGTTATATTGGAGTTCCAACTACAATTTTACTATATGTTTTGCTCAAGATTAATCGTGAAACTGTAGAAAAACATAATAATAATTTATTATCAAGACGAAGAATCATAGGCTTATCTAAAGTCTAAATCTAAATCTGAGAACTTGTCAATAAATTAAGAAAATGGAGGGTAATTCATTCAAGTGTTTCCTAATCCATAGCAGTTCTTTAAAGCTTACCAGCATAGAGCTTGAAGGATGACTAGTAGACATTGCTCCATGTCTGCTGAGTAATTCTGCAGTGGCCTTGCAATCAAAGCAGAGAATCATTATCAAGAATAGTTGTCTAGACTGTTAGTTGCTTTGGAAAGCAATTCAGCTCCCCTGCATAATCCCTAATGCCTCTCTACATTAAGTAGCACTGCTAATGATGGTGATCCAGCAGCATTCTGGAACTTGAAAGTTGATATTATTCTAGGTAGCACATCGAGAGTTTTATATTAGTTACTAGCTTTCATGTTCCAACAAAACATTAAGCCATGTTCAACTGAAAATCTCATAGACTTTTTTCTTTTTCTTTTTCCAAGGTTGGCAAAATTTTATATAGTATAATTGTAATGAGTATCTAGAAAGTTAAATGCCTGTGATTCACAGACAGTCTCCACAGTCATCCTTTGTGTTTGAGTTTGGATTTTCTAGATCTAGGCTTTTTTGTTGCAATACTTGATTTCAGGACTGTGAACGCACCACCAACAGAGTCCCCACCACTGTCCCCTCAGAGGAGCCACCAGCCACCATGATGCAGACTCCTATTCTGGCAGTGACCAATAAGACTGTGTCAGAGATGTGTTGCTTAATCTTTGCAGCTACTTAGCTGAAGAGGAAAGATTGCATTAGTCGTTTTTATTGTCAAATTAAGTCTTTAACTAAGCCATATAACATATATTTTTTCCTTTTGTGATAAATTCCACTTCACTGGCAAAGAAGTGAAATGCAACAATACTTCTGGAAGAATTTATTGGCAGAGATTTTTGTCCATCTTGAAAGCTTATAATATAGCCCAAAAGGGGGTCTGCCAGTGCCAATTGATAGCTTAAAAATGCTGTAATCATTAAGAACACAACTTTCAATCTACAGCTCTATAAATAGTTAGCAATTGGTTCAGGATGGTCTTAGAGTTAAAAAGAGTTAAATTTATTGCTTTTATGTTATTTAAAGCAAAGGATTAATTTACCAGGTATTGTCACTATTCACAACTGGAAAGTGAAGACTTTCCTTGTCAACTTAATGAAAATATCTTCTTTGAAAGTTTCCTTTGAGAAATATGAAAATAAATTTTTATCATTTCTGATTCTTTTTAGAAAAAAGTTTAATATGTTAATTAGACTTGTCCTTAAAACCAAATAAATTTGGCAATCCTGAACCTGCAATTTTAGGATCAACCATCAACCTAAAATAAAAGGCCAAATCTGCTCATATGCAGGCATCGTATATAAGTAAAGGAGCTTAGCTAGCTCTTTTTTTACAATGGTTTTGATCATGAGAGTTGAGTTTAAAAGCATGGGAGCTGTTAAAATAAACGTTCAGATAAATTCTGTAGGAGGAACTCAGCATTCAACAGTGTTTAGTGGGCAGGTGCTACAAATGGATAAAATTGTTTGACTTTCAAACTGTACCTTGAGATTTGCTGTTTGAAACATGAAGCAGTTTTATGGTTACTATGGATACCTTAGCTACCTTGCATGTTGATTTTTTTTCTTTCTGTATTTATATTCCAGAAACTATAAATAGACTTGTGTTGAATAGTCCACTATTTTAAATGCACTTAGGTAGTAAATGCTAGCTAATCTATTTACCTGAAGATAAACAGGGTACCATTGAAGAAGGGGATGCTTATAAATAAAACAAAGTATCCTTCCCCTTTCAAAGAAATTCTGGCTCAGGAGGACCCTAAATTTTTTTTTTTTTTTTACTTTTAAATATCCTTGTTTTGTTAACCATATACCTTCTGTCACTGACAAAAAAACAGTGGAGTACACTGTAGCTTTAGTGATATAAATGTTATGCTAATGTGAAAAGTTATTGATACATAAAAAAGACTATTTGAAAGATCTAGCTTTGATATTCTTACAAATGTTTACAAAGTGATAGAGAATAAAAACAGATGATGTAAAATACAAGATGACAAGAATCTTGATCATTGGTCATGAAAAGAATGAGCATGGGGTTTTTTTCTGTCTTTCAAAAAATGTAGGTCAAATTTGTATAGTATTAATTATTTGCCTTCTGATTTTCTTCCATTACCTGCAATACAAAAAAAATTAAAATAAAAAAATCAGGTATATTCAGTTTCTATCACCCATTTTCTCTTTCTGTCGTCAAAAGAGCAACTGAAAAGCTGCTTTTGGTTTTGATTAATTTCTACTTGGAATGGAACATGTATGGAAATTATCATGTCAGCAGTTGTAGAGAACTGGTTAACTGCAGTCTAGATAATCCTGCAATACTTCTGTCACATTATATGGATCAATCACATGCAATGCCTATCTCTTCAGTGGTCCCTTACTTTCCATTGATTGCTTTACTCTGGAAATCAGTGCTGTCAGTAAATCACCCTATGACATGTAGCATCAACCACAAAGAAGTCCAGAGGGCATTAATGTTGCTCCAGTAGTATTCAATGTGAAATCAGCAGTCTTATAAGGGAATGATGTAGAGCAGGTGGAATCCCATTCTCATCATTGTTTCCTCTTCCAAAGCCCACTCAGCTTGAGCCTACACCACTGTAGAGGCTTACATGTTATGTCTAAGAAGCAAATAAAAAAGCAAGGAATATGGATGTTGTAGTTAATGTCTCTTCCCCTTTGTCCTCATTCTAGATCTATACAATCTCCAAATAATGAAGTCCATGAGAAAATTGGGATCTAAATATCCCTTCTTTTGGATGCTGTCTCCTCCAAATTACAGTGCCATAGATGATATCTCTTTACCTGGCTTACCATCCCAGAGTCGATTTATGGATATGTTCAAGTTATTGTAGCCATCGTAGCTTGACAAACTCCAGAACTATTGGTCAAAACAACATCCAATTGCAGCCACAATTAGTAATGTGGTGGGGAGCTGTATTTTTTTGTTTTGTCTTTAATGTTTAGAAAGCATTTACTTTTTCTTGTTCAAGACTTAAAACCTTTCTAAATTCTCTACATAGTCAAAGGAGAGATGTTGCTTTCAAAGGGCAGTTCAGTGCTTCTGGATTTGATGCTTAACAATAGGTTTAATTCTATTCCAAATGTGCCTTCATTACATGAAAAATCTTCATTCTTTTTGCAGCTATTAGCTTAATTGAAATGATTCTGCAAATAATGCAATAGCAAAAAAGCCTCTCTGGTTCCGTAATTGTAATAAAGGCAGTTCTTTGAAAAGAAGTCGTAGTGAGGTATTTTCATGGACAGTTTATGTAGCTGCAGTGCAAGAGGCTACTGTGCTTTTAAAAAAATCTCTCTGTTCCCTGAGGTGATCTTACACATTCCTGTATTACAGTCTTATTGTCAAAGGATAATAGATAAAAATCCTGCCATTGCTTTCCTTCAGTGAACTTCTGCTTCTTTCGTTGCTTCCTACAGTCATATGAACTAGTTTCAATAGATACAAATAATATATGGAATAAACAGAGAAAAACAAAAGGAGGAAAGTCTTTCTTTTGTAAAAAACAATCCTGTGCTGTGTACTGGTAAAAAGTTACTATTTAGATAAGACTGGATGCTCCTTATATTGTGGTCTATTATGATTTTTCCTAAAATTCTCTCTCTCTTTCTCACTCTTTTTTTTTTTTGTCAAAAAAAAGACCTGTTCTGTTTCATATATAAAAGCTACACATTAAAAGAATATGAGCTAGCAAATATCTTTACTGAAGCACTGTTGGCAGCTGAGATCACTGACAACTTCCTGGCTGTGATTCATAATCTATATCAGTGCCTTTGAGACAGCAAGCTATTGATTTTTCCCAGTCTATAATCCAAGACCATATACGCAGCTTGTTAGACATCTGTGGGAATATAAACTGAGTTTTGATACAATTTAGGGAGCTTCTGTTAGTGAGATACTTAGTTTTTGTCTTTGAGAATATCTTTACACATCTATGTAATCATGGAGAGATTTTTAAGAGATAATTCAGTAGAGCTTTTTTCTGTTGCTTTAGGTTTTGTCTTTGTTTTGTTTTTCATAAACTTCTCTCCTGGGTGGAATTTCAAGGGAGCAATAATAGTAAAATATAGAGAGCTCTTTCTAATACTATAGGGCTTTTTTTTTTCTTCTTTTCTTTCCTTTGATTTTGTCAAGTACTCTTGGAAGTACTCCTTTTATGTTTAAGTATCTTGTCCAGTTTACTTGACTTTCCCAAGAAAACTTCACTGTCTTTACCTGAACGCACATAGGCACAAATAAAATCCAAAAAAAAAATAGTAGTGATGTAGTTTCTCCACAGTTTATGATTAAGAGTAAGCACAATAAAAATCTTTAAAAATACACTGCTAAAAATGTGTTTCTGTGTTCAAGCCACTTCACATACTCTGTCATTTATTAAAGTAACTACACTTAATGTTTTGTCTTCTGAGAATAAATGTGAGCTAAGGCAAAGGAAGAGACTAGATACAGTCTGAAGCTTAAGCACTAAGGTAGTGATGCCCTAAGGAAGAGTCTTATGATGTATTCTTTTAAATATTATTTAATATCTGTCCCAGAATCCTTTAAGAGCTATCATGTAAGGAGAATATAACTCTGAAGAGCTCAATGGATTTCAGATGACAGAAATATCTCTGTACATTTCATCATACTGCATCTTATTCTGGAAGGTTAAGAAAATATTTACACTAAGTTTCCAAACTCAGAGAATTTTGCCTGTAAGTAACTATTTGACTATAAGTATACTTAAACAAAACTTGGATGATCCAAAAACTGCATCAGAATTAAATAGCTGCTTGTTCTATCTCATATGACAGATAAAAGATCTTATAACAATAAAATAGAACAAGAAAACTTTGAATTAGGTGTATAGCATCAAATATTTCTGTTGAAAAATTGGACCATTTTTCATAAGATCAAACAGAAAAGGGGAGAAATCTATGTGAAATAACATGATAGAAAACAGAAGCATGTATACGGAATCTTTCAAATGACCATTTCAAACCCATATTTTAAAGTGTTTTCTTCATACTTTGGAAAGATTGTTTGATTGGCACCTTTCCCTATAACTTAATTGGTTTTCATGTAGATAGACTAAGATAATTACTCTTTAGATTTTTATATATCTTTTTAAATTGAAGATCATAAATAGATTAGCTGTCTTTAGGTTTAATAAAAGACAATGCTTTTGCGAAGAGAAAAATAGCAGAAACTGCAGTGCATAAAAATGGAAATCTAGACTCAATGAGTAAAATCAGTGTGTAAATGGGAGTTTATTAATTTTGTTTCAAAGGAAATTAAGCTATGTGATGTGCAATTTTACTGAATCATACAATTTGTATTATTTTATGGTCAAATTTATGTTGAATTATACACACAGTAAGTTTAGTGTTCTCTTTATCCATCCACCTACTGAGAAGTAGTAAAGAGCAAGAAGACAAAATATGTGAACTGAAACTACCAAGCTACCAAAACAGACTCCAAAATGAAATATGAAGGACAAAAGGAAGAAAGCAAGGAATATATGTTTAACTTTGTGATGTTAAATAAATATCATCTGGTCATTGATACAAACTAGATTCAAGAGAGAAATCAAAGAATTAGATACTTATTTGTGCTTCCACACTTCTTTTCTAATGTTAGACAAAATATTTGTTTTTCATTATTTCTGGAAATCTGAAAGGAAATAGATCCATTCATCATTTAAATAAACAAAGTGAGCAACAGATCATTTTTGCTTGTGTCACATGAAAATAAAGAAAAAAGAGAGTAAGCAGATACTGTGGGCACGAGCACTTTAGAAATGCATGTGATAAAAGTGTAGTAATAAAAGTAGGAGATGGAATGTAGTTAATAGCAGATAATGCAGTTTTACTAAACAAACTGCTGTCCTTGGAATAAGTAATTCAAAATTGTTCTACCTACGTACAGGTACATAGTTCAGCAAAGGTTCATCTCATTCAAGCTCAAATGCATTTTTAAAAGTGGTTACATAATGAAGAGAAATGTCACTGCTTAGTGCATGTCTCTCTAGGTCTGTACACTTAGAGAAGAGCTGGAGACAAATGCTCCTTAGTTATAATTTTCCAACTGGAATGTTACATACTCAATGTACAAAAGATTCAGAAATTGCAGAATGACCTGTTAGTTGCCCTTTCCTATCTTCTAAATTCAGCAATGTAACAAAGGCTATTTTCCCAATGTGAAAGTAGGAGTATGCTTATATTTAAACTCTGCTGTGTGAGGGACAAGTACTTCCATATTTACTCTTTTGTTGCTCAGCAAATCCTGCAGTCACCCTTCAGTCTACCTCCTCTTTTATCAGAAGCCTATTGCAGTAACCACAGCTCATCTTTTAATGAGCATCAGATGGTAATACATGAACACACATTCTGAAAATATATTTGCATGCTTGGTTATGGGAAAGGAGAAAGACCTGTTAACCAAAATGCATACACTGTTTTTTTTTCATTCAGAGACAAACTCTATCAGGTTTCAACAGATGTTATAAAAAGATCTGTGTCCCTAGGCAGGATATTCTATATGCAGTTTATTTGCTTTGAATAAGGAAATCCATATGCACACCAAAAGGTATCCAATGTCTGTGCCATACTATCACATACATAGACTATGATATTATGTGTTTCAGTAGTATATAATAAAAACAGTTTTTCAGCTCCTCCAGCTGAAGAAGCACAATGCAGTTGCTAGCGTTTTCAACTTCGCTAATTATAGACTCTAATTTTTTATGAAAATCATCTGGAGAGCAAAACCTACTCTACAGAGGTCTGTAATGTGTATTAAAGGTCATGAAGTGTATTTTAGGAAAAGGAATCATGGTTTACAACTATCAACTGGAAATGCTAATAGACAAAGTGACTCGTTAATAGTGAGTCCTTTTTAAGTGAGTTGTAAGGGCCAACGATGTTGGTATGACTTAAAGAAGTAGGGAGAGAGAAAGTTATGAGGGACCTCAAAGCCAGTTCAGAATCCTGGTATGTGAGACACCAATTACATCTTGAAAATGGACTTTCTATGTAGGAGAAACTGGATTTTCTGCTTGGGATAAAATAGAAAGGAGGGAGGGATAACATAGAAAGTTGTTAATGAAATAAGTGTCTTAAAAATGAAATGTTAAATAAAAGGTCTCTGTATCCTTGACCACACACACTATGGTCAAATAGGTTTATGCATTTTAATACTGCCTGACAATAAATAGAGCAACAGAGCTAAGAATAGCTACATTTATCTGCATTGTTGTGCAGTTACTCTTTTACTAAAAAGTTAAGATCTACATATTAAAGATTTCTGGAATCTACAAGTGTGTTTATGAATTGATCTGTGGTGCCTGGTGGGAAACAGAGAGAATTTAATTTATTTCATGCAGGTTTACTGTGATAACATCAATGTCTTAATTTGCCACTGTAAAATTGTATAAAAAATTGGAATTTACAATATTATAATAGTTTACTATAAATAACTCAGAACCTTAAATATTTTCAATTAGTGGATTTATTTAACAGCCTATTAAATAAGAAGAGAAATTCAATGAGACTCTATTATTTCTTCTCTTTAAGTTAGGAAGGCCTACCCTTGAATTTTTAGATACTCTGAGAAATTAGTTGAATTATTACTATGAAACCTCTAATCATTGCTAACAGAATAGCATTTGTGTCAGCTTCCTGAATATCTGCAGATAAGAAAAGTGCATAGGAGGATATCAAAGTTGAGAAACTGAAAACAGGAAGATATATTTTGACTGATTTTTTTATATCAGCAACTACAAAACTAATTTTTCAAGCTCAACCATATCTACTTTAAGGTTAGTGGACTAGAGTCCTTTAACTTACATTTTTTTTCTCAGAAATATATATTATATATTCTTCATTTCAATATGAAGGACAATAGATTTTTTGCAAAATGCACAGGGCTCAAATAAAGATAACACAGGAAATTATTATAATGGCATTTTAGAATATTTCTATGAGCAATTTTGAAGATTTCTATTTAATGTGAAACACATTAGGATACATGTTTTGATGGATTTCCAGTTTTAAAGATTCATTTTTTTCCTAGTTACTCCCAGAACTCCCATTCACTTCAGCGGCAGTGTCAGGTATGTTGAAAATCCATTTGAACAGTTTTGAACAGGCACTGATTTGAAATTTTACAGTGATCTTTCTCTCACATACATGCTCACACCTGTTCCTTTTTACTCTTCTTTCCTTTTCCCCCATCTGACCAAAATCAAGACCAAGTTTGCCAGACATGGATGCTCATATATTGGGGGCATGTATGTTAAAAAGAAACAGTTAAGTGGACTGAAATAAAGAGAATTATCAAACTTTTTTCAGAACCTCTTTTTTTTATTTATATAAAATGCCACCATGTGAGGAAGTAAAATTCCTAGAAGATTAATTGAGACTCAGGAACAGTTAGTACATGCAGAAGACTGAATTCTTTAAGAAGAACCTCTAATGCTTTTTTACAAGAGTCATTGTGTTTTACAATGTGACAAAGAAAAAAAAAAGGAAGAAGAACTAAATCAGTTATACTAGACTTGAAATAAAAATAGGCAATTGGAAATGCATTGTAAACAGAATTATTCAAACTCAGCTTGCCTCTTGCCTTTAGAGAGAAGCAGCTTTTAAGCAGGCTGTTACATAAAGGTCCAATATTTCTCGGATTTTATGGGAGTAATCTAATGCATTGGTCAGACAAGGTTAAGAATAATGCCCTTGCAGTCTCCCTAGATACAATGATAGCATTTGATGGGAATAAAAAGGCTTTACTTTTTGTTGTTGGTAAAACTAAACTATACAGACATGCATTTGGAGATTTGGACAGGAATTTCAATATTCCTCAAACAAGATGTTGATAATAAAACATCCAAAGTCTTTTCAGATCTTTTTTTTTTTTCTTGTATTTGGTACTTGTGCTTTATTGTCCACCTTTTCCACCTTTATTCACATTAGTTTTCAAAACACTTCCTGAAGCTTTTAGAAATGTCATAAACTTAGTGTATCATTAAAAATGCACACAAGCAAGAACATAAATGAATACTGTATGTGGATGATATTCTTCTTCTTTTTATAACCCATCCTGATATTTCAATCCCAGCTATTACACTGTTCATAAATCAGTTTGGATCCTCACTGGCTTTAAAAGTAATTATAATAAATCCAAAGATATGTTTATGTATAGGAGGCCAATTGAACCCTTTGCTTTTCAGTTTCCATTTAAATTGGTCTCCAGAGGTCTTACCCTAGGTTATTTATTCCTTTTTCTTTAGATCTGCTGTACAGATTTAATCTTGCTTCTTAGCTTTGTAAAATTCAATAGAAGCTGTACAGGTGGTTTTTGTTCATTCTTTTTATTAGGTGAGAGAACTGTCACTAATTAAAAACTTACTTATTCAAAATGTTTCTTGTCTAATAATAAATAAACTTGCTGATAAATTGTGAATGCTGGCTTAAGGAATGTTTCTGTGTGCCTTGAAAGCAATTGCTCCATTCACTTGCTTTATTCTAATGTGGCACAATGTATTAGTCTGTTCTGCAAATTTTCCATTTGCTTGACTGTTAAGTATAATGCAGTTTCTAAGTCTTTTGCTTCTGCATGGTTCTGACGGATCAAATTCTCATACAGAAGTCAAATCCAGGTAAGTTTGCATGTCAGTAGGTGTGGATCAGAGCAATAGAACTGCATGGCTAGAAAGCTTTATTTGATCACACAGACTTTTGATTTCACAAAGCAATTCTTCCAGAAATCCAGACTATCTTGAAGGAGGTCAGCTAGGGGGAAATGAATATGCAAATCTTACCAATGACCTGTTAAGAGGAATCTCAGAAATAAAGGAATTTATCATGTGTTTCATGGAACATACACCTGAGGAACACTCTTTTGCAACATTTTATTGTACCATCCTTATTTTATCTCCTTTTATTCTCTAAAAAAAAAATAAAATGAAACACATACAACTCATAAATGTGAGTGAAAATCCTCTTCTTGAGTATAATAATTCATCAAATAAACTGCATATATTTCCAGAATACTCTAAATTCTTTTTGAATGTGCAACATTTATATCCTCCCCTTTATATAAAAATGTTTCATATACTTTGGTTTGGAGATAATTTACAATTGGAGAAATCTTTCTTCAGTGTTTTGATTTTTACAGATACAGACTTAAAAGTAAGCAAATTTACATAAAGAAAACCACCGCATGGAATTTGATGTGAATCTACACTGTCTGAATCCAGGAGCTGGCAGATTTTGCAGGCCCCTGTCAAAACTGTGTGCTCAGAACTTTCGCAGTAGTCCAGAACATTTCACAGAGGGATATTAGAGGTCTATCATGGAGAAAAATGCTTTAAATTTTCCTGTCACAATTGTAGAGCCATATGGAAGTTGTCAAGATTGTCATTGCTTCAGGGAAGTGAAGTTTCTTCTTTCTAAATTTAGATTTGACAATTTTAGAATATACTAGAACTGGATATTATACGATGCATACAAATAATTGAGTATTTAAAATATCAGTTGTGCTGGTTGTTACAGAATTGCCTGCTCCAGATTATAGAACAGACTAAAAAAGTTCAAGAAAATGAAGAATTTACATGAATGAAGAATTAAAGTAGACTTTAAAAAAAATGAGATAGTGAATTCAATTAATTCCATATTTTCAGATGCTGAGGCTTTAAGAACCTACAAATTATTGCTAAATCTAGAAGGAAAGTTGGGTGGTAGTCCGGAAAGCAGGAACCTTATGAAAGACTAAGTCTCTAGAACTGAGAGATATTAGAAATCACTAAAAGCTGAATCTTGTCAAAAAGATTTAAGTTTTCTATCTTTAAATTACAGAGAATGTTTTTTGCTGATATGCCATTATTATTAATATTATTATTTTTAATAACACAGTCTTAGAGATTGGAAGCACTCTGGAAAGTTAATTTGTAAGAAAAGAGTTCAACATCCAGGTGCTGATCAGCTCAGTGTCCTATCATGATGTTCTTTACCACGTTGAAATTATCTCGCATACTGCTTGGATGATTGATTTGCTCATAAAGTCATGCTGAGCAAATTCATCATATTCTCTTTCCTTTCTCCAATTCACACGAATAGTTCCAAAAGGATGTGCCTTTCCACAGGACACTTTTTCCTGCCTTTGTACTGCACAAACAAATTATATATAAAAACCCAAACATATCCAAATGAAAATCTTCAAAAACCAAATTAGCTTTGCATCCTAGATATTTTTAAAAGTTTGTCTTTACCATTTTTACTAGTTTTGATATACTAGTTGAATTTCTGGCCTCATGAATGTCTGAACAGCGATGTCTTGGAATGCCAGTTTAGTAGACAGATCTACGTAAGCTCATCTTGTATTCAGGAGTTTCTATAGCCTTATCCTAATGAAAATCTTTGAAAAATATGGACTGAGCACATGTTCATTGTGTTTGGTGATGTCCTAACACAAACGGCTTCTGAACTGAGTTACAATCTATCTTAAAGTCTACAAGCCTGGAGATCTGTAGCTGTGTTTATAAAACCAGAATAATTTTCAATTCCTTGTTCCTCTTAGTGTAGGAAGTATATGAGGTTATGAGATATACACTCTTGTGTACCTTATATACACAGACTTTGGTGGCATTAAGCATCATTCTCTCCTCTCCTCTCCTCTCCTCTCCTCTCCTCTCCTCTCCTCTCCTCTCGTCTCC
>JAUBOD010000971.1:3899734-3941095 GCA_032353885.1 Nothura maculosa
ATCCTGGCCTGCATCAGGAGGAGCGTTGCCAGCAGGTCGAGGGAGGTGATTCTGCCCCTCTACTCAGCCCTGGTGAGCCCTGGTGAGGCCTGGTGAGGCCTGGAGTACTGTGTGCAGTTCTGGGCTCCCCAATATAAGAAGGACGTTGAGCTTCTAGAGAGGGTCCAGCGGAGGGCTACAAAGATAATTAAGGGACTGGAACATCTCTCATCTGGAGCGACTGAGTGAATTGGGATTGTTCAAGTTGGAGAAGAGAAGGCTGAGAGGTGATCTTATTAACATGTATAAATATTGGAGAGGAGATTGTAAGGAAGAGGGGGCCAAGCTTTTTTTCAGTTGTGCCAGGGATAGGACAAGGGGTAATGGGTGCAAGCTTAAGCACAGGAGGTTCCATCTGCAGGTGAAGAGGAACTTCTTTACAGTGAGGATGACAGAGCAGTGGAACAGGCTGCCCAGGCAGGTTGTGGAGTCTCCTTCTCTAGAAGTCTTCAAAACCCGCCTGGATGCCACCCTGTGCCTCTAGATGTGCCTGCTTGAGCAGGAAGGTTGGACTAGATGATCTCTAGAGGTCGCTTCCAACCTTAAAGATTCTATGATTCTAAAGGGTTGTATAATCATAATAATACAGCTTCCTCAGTAAAGTCTAAGTTTTCAGATAATTTTAAAAATGCATAAACCAAAGGAGGCACACTGTTTTTTAAGAGCCATTGTTCCTTCCTCTTTTGTTTTTGAGCATAGTGGCAAGAAAAGATTAGAGGGCCCATAGCTGACAAGGAACCTTTTTCTGCCAGAAGCTGGTCATCATCTCAAATACTTAGTTTTATATTTTCAGTCACCTGCAGAGGCAGAGAATTAAAGCAAGGCACCTTCACATCTGAGGGAGCAAGTCTCAGCTGCTTTTGCCACTGAGCAATTCTTTAAATATCTTTTATTACTTCAGAATGCAGAGACTTGTCTTAAATTTCTCGATTTTGAGACTCTATATTCATTGTCATCAAATCTATATATATTTTTTTTCACCTTCAAATCATGGTAAGCTCTTACTTTTTCAGGCTTTGCATACCTAAAATATAATTCAAAAACTGAGCTAAAAGTAATTCTTTATTTCTGATCACATGTCTACTAGTCTAAATATAGAATTTCTGAGATTCAAACTTGGATCATCCTAAGACTCCAAGTCTTATTCACTAATAAAGATTCTTTCTTGGTGTTTTAGTCCAAGGACGTAAGTTGCAAAATATTTTTTTGCACATCCAATCATGCAATGATATCCAGTCAAAAGCAAAGTAGGTTTGTGCCTAGCATTAATTAGGTGTAACAGGTGAAGTCTAATACGTACCCTCTCACTTCTGAACAGCTCAGTTACATGAAACATAAAAGAATTAAAATAATGCATTAAAACAATGTTGGTCATGTAGATGAGTAATTTTTATTTTTAATGCATTATTGTTCATCCACATGACCAAGAAATATTGGAGAAGTAAAGAAACTTTTGGATGATGTACAATGCTGGATTGTTTTATTCCCATATGCCAATGACAGCCTAGAGAGAAAGAAACAATGAGTATTTTAGAAAAAGAATAAAATAGAGGTGATAAAGTCTTCTACTTTACCTTTGCCACCTCTAGAAAATGATTATAAAATAGCATGTTTTGCTTCTAAGTTCTAAGGGAAGACAGCAGAATGCTTAATTTCTTCCTGTTAGTAAATGTAGTTCATGTAACTTTTTATGTCATTAGAAAATAATCTTCCTAAAACAGAAGGATGGAAAACAAACAAACAGACACAGAATGGATAACAATGAAGGAGGAGTTAGAATAGCTTCCTGTTTACTTTTCCAGGAAGATGTTATTTTCTTCTGAGTTTTTAATTGTTTCCAACTACTAGATTTTTTTACTCCATGACGATTCAGTCTCAATTGGTAGAAGCAGGCATTAAGGCCAAAGTACAACTTAAAAATTATTCAGTCTCGTTTTCAGAGATGAAGGAGAAAAAAAGCCTAATCCAAACAGAAGTAGAGAGTCAGTGAAAGTAAGTGATTTATTGGTAAGTCCAAATACTAGAAATATCTTATTTAGAACATGGCAAATGAATATCATTAGGGAGAGCAATACTACTTTTGTAAAGACGCTGTAGGTATCCTTAAATTTGAGATTTTTATTATAGATAAATTTAACTGTTTTGTATGTGTTCTGAAGATGAAATGAAATTCAGCCAAGTGTACAGTCATGGAAATCTCATATTAATTTTTTTATATATATCTTTACACTTGCACTTGTGAGTTTTCACAGACATACTCTACGGTATTGAATGACCAAATTGTATTTTAAAAGCTTTTTCTTCCCTTAAATGATCTACAGTAGTTATTTCTTGTAATATTAATAATACAGAAAAGCATTCTGAGATTTGGAAAACTAATTCTAGAATGTAATGAAAGATTTCTGTAAAGCTAAGACAATATAATTTAAAATAGTCAGCCTAATGTTCTGAAATATAATTTTGCTTTTGTTGCAGGTAAAAAAATGAAGGCTTCTTTTATATACTGTATAACCTAAGATGATTTCAAAGCACTTTCACTTAGAAAAGCTAGCTGCTATTACACATGAATTTTCAAAGCTTGCCAAGGCTTTGGAAGGAATGATGAAAATTACTATTGCACGACCTTCAGGTTTTCTTTGTTTCATAAAAGGCTAAGATAGTATTTTTGTCATTTTTCTTTCAGCTCAGGTCTTTCATCATAAATATCAAAGCATGCAATTATGCTTGCTCATATCCTACCATATTCTGCCTGTTTTCTATCTATAGTGATGGTGTTCTCTTTAGGATACCTTTTTCTTTTGTTTTTTTGCAAATCTGAAAGAAGTCCCATGTTTTTGTCGAGTGCCATAAATTGTTCATGAAATGCATGTTGCACTGATTAAAAAGAAGAAGAATTGATTAAAATGACTTTTATTCTTTTGTTCTAAGCAAAATCCTAAAGTGATGTTCAAGTGTCAAACCCAACATGTTCATAGGAGAATGATTTGGCCTACAGGTGGAATTTTTAAATAGTGTTCATTGTAAAAATGGGCTGGTCTTCTATTAAAATCTTACTTTACCTTCATGCTGAATTATTCTCATTGTTCCTTCTTATTTTTAATGTATAACTTGTTGTTCTGTCTTGTTTTGTGTTTTCATGTGGTTTAATCATCACAGATATAGACTGCCACAGCTGTCACTGACTGAATTAAGTTAAAGTTGCATAATATGTCTAAAATTAAGTTATTTTCATATCTTAACTACTTAAAATAACTGTATATTTTTCTTTTTACAAGAGTTTACTCACCTCTTCCATTTCAAAAGGCATTTTGGCATAGCACAAAGGTTAGAAATACATGAGACTGAGAATGGTCTATTTGATTAAGATTTTTTTTTGACAATCAACACCTTAAAAACTAATCACAACTTATACATTAAAGGATTAGTTATTCCACTAAGAGTGAAGACTATTTTTCTTACTTGAGAAACAGTACCACAAACCATTTTTAATTCTTACAGAAATATCTCTGTCCACTTTTTGTTGTTCATTATGTTCAGATTTTTATCAAATTTGCAATGACAGAAGGAATACATTGTTTTCATCAATTTCAACTGTGCTGTCACATGAATGTGAACTTATTGGCTACATCTTAAGTTAAATGTCAAGGGATATACATTTCCATGTAGAATAAAATTGATTTCAAGTTTAACAGTGGTGAAGTAAAAAAATCTCTACTGTACTTTTAAACAATATAAAATTGCCTCAGCGTATGTTAATAAACATTAATCTGCCTAAATAATTACTGTTATGTACAATAGACACTACCACAGTTACCGAAAATTAATAATAAATGTTTGATCTATCAAAGTTTTGTGTTTCAGTAAGACTCCTGCTGCAAGATTGTGATGACTGAACCTGTAGAAAGATTTAAGAAAATGTATAAAGATATATATATATCACCAATAAAGTATTTTAACATTTTCAACCCTTTAAAAACAGGAGAAATGAATAAGCACAAGGTAGAGGCTTGCTTTCTTTTTTTTCTTTTTGTTATTTTTTTTTGCATACACCTTTTGAAAAGTCCCCTCTAACATTCCTCACTTACATAAAAGTGATACTAGCAAACCCTCCAGAATAGTGACTATGTGTATCAATACAGCAAAAGAAAGAAAGATGACACTCACCATAAGAGAATTCATTAATTCTTAAGACTTTTAAAATATTAATAAGACTTTCAAACAAGGTTGCTCATTTATGCAGTGTCCATTCGGTTCATTGTGAAGTTGAGATGATAGCTTGAAATTCTTGAGTTGCTATATATCCTTCTTCCCACAGAACAGTCTGTGCTTCCTTATTTTCCCACACTGAATGATAAATATGCTCAGAAATTATTGAACATAAAAGAATAACATGATAAAGTGGCTGAAAGCTTTAAACAAAGTAGCAGCTCCAGGAACCTTTTAGAGTCTGTAGCACCTCATGGAAAATTTTGGCCTCTGCCTATCTGAAATCCATTTGAAGCAACTTGGCTCCTACAGCATCTGTTTTCAACAGACAAAAAAAAAAAAAAAATCCTCAGTTAAACCTCAATAATAAAGGGATCTTATATTCAATAACATTTTAAGATGGATTTTGTTCTCCATCCATAAAACTTGGATCACAGATTACTTTAAAATATAGTCATAAAAAGCCAATACTAAATTTCTTTTTAATTGGAAGAAACACTTTAATCCATTTTAGCATTCGTTATGCTTATGACAATGACTATGTATTTCAGATTATAAATCTAACTCCCGATCAGCCTATCTTCATCCATGCTGTAATATTATCTCTAATTAATGAAAATTTGCATTTGCCTTAGAAAAAATAGCATAAAAATATTTTAAAGGTTTGAAGACTAACAGACATTCTAAAGGATTTCCTTTGGTCAAAAGCAGACATTATTAAAAAAGGTAATGTGTGTTAATAACACAAAAAATATTATGTAATAATACCTATGAATTATAGTGATCATGAGGACACATGGTGTCAAAAGAACAAATTATGATGTGGACGTGGCAGGAGGCAGAAGAAAGAAAGAAAGTTCTCTTCCTAAAATACTACAAAAAAAAAAAAAAAAACTAGGAAATTGAAAAGTGGCTGTGAAGGGGATTCCTATAATGAACATCTGTAGATTTAAAGGATTTTGCTTAAAAATATATGTAAACAACTTGTATCGCATTGCTGACTTCTTTCTTATGGTATATTGAATACTTAGCAATAAAGGACTTCAAAAATGTCATGATTTACTATAACTATTATATTTTTCTATTAATTGATAGCAATACTATTCTGGTCAACATAAACTAAAACAGTTGCACAAAAAGCCAAGTTTAAAGATAAAATTGTGTGATCTTTAAACCACTTTTTTTCAGAATTGTCCTAAAAGCACACAAGAGGAGACTTTTTTTTTCACTAAATTCTAAGTGATAATATACAGGAATTGTTTCAAGACATTGAAGCCACTAAACAGAAATGAACGCAATATAAATTATTTGGCAATTGATGTTATAAGACACAGTCTAAATACAAGCACTGTGACATCAAATGACAGAAGGAATTCTGCTTAGATTTTCTATTGTTTCTTTTAATAGCACAACCAGTCAAAATGATCCTAAAATAAAGCAGGCTAAAATTAGATTTTGACCTAGGATGGACATATCTTGACTATACTGTAACCTAATTATAAAAGCATAACCTACTCCAGTAGAAAATATAAGATAAAAGTCAGTAGTAGTAAATGACAAAATCTGCAAGACTACTTGAGCCAAGATGAAAATTCAAAAAAAGAATATAAAAAGATCAAGAGAGACAAGAGAGACTATTAAATTCATATACTCAGAGACTTCACAACAAATAATATATTAAGTATGAAAGAAATAGGAGGTGTTTCTTTCAGGACGTGAATATTTGGGTGACTTCAGGGTGCTCAGGTATTTAAGGGACAGTTTGAATGATAGGGAATGGCAGTTTTTCTATTTTCACCAGTATTCAATTTGGATCATATCTTTAAAAGAGAGAAATTCTTTAATGCTGTCTTCCTATACAATTATCTTCACACATCTGATTTTGATATATATTCATTATAATTTGCCCTGTTTAATAATAAATAAGCACACTGAGGTGGATGACCAGAAGCTAATACGCTAAATGAAAAAAAACTAAATTAAAAACACACTCAAAAAAAAAAAAAGTATCAGAAAACACGAGTCAGAGCAAACTAAACTGATTTATTGACTGATTGAGTTAATTCTGTATGTGTGATATCGATAACACAAGGGAGAAAAAGAAATGGAATAGAGATAATACAAAAGGAAAAGCTGCTTTTTTCTGCCAACAAATATATTAATCCCAAGGTACTGTCCATCACAGGTACACTGAAGTATTTTGCAACAGAATATGAATACTATAACTTGTGAACTTGTAATAAAGGTATGATGAAGTGGTTTAACAAAGAACCTAACTAGAACAATGTAATAGGATGTGGAATTTGGATCTTATTATACTTCCAAGAAGGCCACTCCTATAATATGTTCCATAAAATGGTGCATACCATTGCTCTCTCAATCCTGGGCACTAACTGTCACATCTGATAGAAAACTAATAGTAAAGTAATTGGGATTAATATTGTGAGAAAACTGAAAAGAATATTAGATATTATGTAGGTTCATGTGAATACTCATAGCCTCATCTTATGAATATGTCTAGTAATAAAATGATCTAAGTGATCTTCTATGCAGTAAAAGGTTTATATGGGTTTGGAGACCCTTAGTGTCCATGCACAAGAAGATGCTTGTTGTTTCAAGCACTTTTAGTGCATTTCTGTAGGATATTTGAAATATAGGACATCATGAATGAACTGCCCAAGCCAACATGGTTAGCTTGTACTTCATGGTCACTGTGAAAAAAAAATCAAGTGACTAGTATACAGTCTCTGGTAGCAGGAAGTAAGATATTATCTAAACCAAGATAATGTATGTAACAAAGGACAGATTGCCTGGTTAAGCTTCATCTCAGTAGAGGAAAGTCCTAGCACCTCATCTCTGTCTTTCATTTAGCGTCAACCAGAGCAAATCTGGCAACAAGATTTGCTAAAGGTTACAAAAGCCAGATCCAATATTTATAAGTTTAATTAATAACAACATAGGAGTGTGTTTTTCTAGAGAAATGAATGGGGGACAGGGACAGAGAGATATACATTACTAAAAGTTATGTATAAAGACATTTTTTGCTTGATTTTCAGCTTCTAATCATTTCAGATTCTTTGGAACTTTATGTATAGAAAAATAGCATGAAATCATCCTAAATATATTTAGCTTTCTTTGGGCTAATTCTTTAGGAACTCATTTATCCTTTGAATTAGCATAGCAACTATTACCCTTGAAATTCTGGAGCTTACTGCTTTAGACAAAATAAAGCTTCAGGAAGTGTAAATTAGGAGTTACAGGATTTAATTAAGCAGGACATGGAAAATAAGTTCTAAAACACCATATTGCATGGTAACACATATTTCCATTTAGAATAATAATTATTCTTTATTAAAACATTTTAAGGTTTGAGAACCTACATATCAAATAGGATGGAAAAAGTTAGTTCCCTTGTATGTATCCCTTTTCTAAATGTACTACATCATGAACAAAGTTATGTTTCAGTATGAGAAAAAACAGAATGACTAATTTTGTTACAAAAAGAATGATTGATTGACTTAAACAGGACTGTTGAACCTTTCTTTTGTAACTAAGACTCTCATCAGCAAGGGATTGTCTTAAATCATGAGGGAAAACTTCACACATGTCCTATAATCCAAACAATGCTCAATGAAATAAACAAACAAATCCCTAAAACAGCTATCTAGAAACAGCGTAAAGAAACTTTAATGTCTAGGTGTCTTGTTTTCCAGTGCATGGGTATTCAGAAAGATACCAGAAATGAGGTTTCATTAAGGCCTTTTGGATTGTCATCTGAACATTGTACCCTGAAAATCACCAGATACTTTTAAAATTGTAAAATATTCTTCAGACAATCATCTTTCAGACAAATAAATTATGGTTCCCTATTATGAAATGTGTCTGTACCATCTCAAACTTCTATCTTGTAAGTTATACAAACCAGGAATAGAAGTGCTGCCAGGAATAATTCATTGGTATGGGAAAAACAGAAATATTGGCAGATGATTTTTTTTTCCTTTTTTTCAAGATCTGTTTTCAAGATCTGTGAATCTGTCATTAATTGCATGCTAGTTCTTGTTTAGCATATCCATGAACAGTTTTCCAATAAAAATAATCATTTCAATAAATAATATTTTTGCTACATTTATTATTTATAAACTAGCAAAACTTCAAGCTTTATATTCTACTCCCAAATTAATGTATATTTTTATGAATATTAAGGGATGTCAAGGCAGAATTTAGCTGTACTTCAGTAACCTGTATAATCCACTGGGAAGGAAGAAGATTGCCCAAAATTGTGTGTGGAAACAAAGTGACAAATGTCTTTTGTTAGTTGAAGATTAATCTGCCTCCACCTGAGTGATCTCCCATCCACAGCAATACAGCTCTGGCACCAGAAATTAAAAAGTATTTACTAAATGAACTAATGAATAATGGAATTTTTGTCAAATTATTTGGCAAATATTTGTCAAATAATGTTTTCAGTACTGAATAATGATCTTCTGAAGAACAGACGAGGCCACTTTTTAATCTGCCTCAACAAATGAAGAATTATTGCACTTAGCCTTTTACAATCTTTATATGTAATGCTTCTTTAGGCTATTCTTCCAAGAAACTGATTTTGATTGTTCCGTCACTTCAGGACAAACATATCTAGCTGATAAATCAATATAGATATATGTAGCTATATCAGGCAAATGCTTTCTTATTCGGTAGATTTATCAGAATAGCTTTTACTGCATGCTTGAAAATATTATCTACTACCATAAGGATGTCCACCACTTTTCTGTTCACAATTTTATCCACAAAATCAATTTAAATTTTTACCACTAATAATATTTTAAAATTTCTAGGTCCTTAAACAGACTTTAAAAAGGATGATGATCAGTGATGAAGAGTCCAGTTGGAGGCCTGTGGTTAGCAGTGTCCCCCAGGGGTCTGTCCATGGCCTGGTTCTGTTCAACTTATTCATTAACGACCTGGATGAAGGCATGGAGTGCTCCCTCAGCACATTTGCTGATGATACGAAACTAGGAGGAGTAGCTGATAGCCCTGAGGACTGTGCTGCCATCCAGAGGGACCTGGACAGACTGAACAACTGGGCAGAAAGAAACATCATGAAGTTCAATAAGGGAAAGTGCAGAATCCTGCACCTGAGGAGGAATAACCCTGGACACCAGTACAGGTTGGGAGTTGACTTTCAAGAGAGCAGCCCCGCAGAGAGAGACCTGGGTGTCATGGTGGACGACAAGTTGACCATGAGGCAACAGTGTGCCTTCGTGGCCAAGAAGGCCAATGGGATCCTGGGGTGCATTAAGAAGAGCGTCTCCAGCAGGTTGAGGGAGATGATTGTCCCCCACTACTCAGCCCTGGTGAGGCATCACCTGGAGTACTGTGTTCAGTTCTGGACTCCTCAGTACAAGAGGGATGTGGAGCTGCTGGAGAGAGTCCAGCGCAGGGCTACCAGGATGATCAGGGGCCTGGAACATCTGCCCTATGAGGAAAGGCTGAGAGAGCTGGGCCAGTTCCACCTGGAGAAGAGAACACTGAGAGAGGATCTAATGAGTATATATAAACACCTGAAGAGAGGGAGTGAAGAGGATGAGCCAGCCTCTTTTCAGTGGTAACCAACAAAAGGACTACAGGAAATGGCCACAAATTGAAGCATCAAAAGTTCCACAGGAACTTAAGAAAAAAATTATTGGCAGTGAGGATGTTAGAGCCCTGGAACAGATGGTCAAGAGCTTGTGGAGTCTCCTTCTCTGGAGATCTTCAAAACCCACTTTGATGCAACCCTGTGCTACATGCTGTAGGTGATTCTGCATGTGCAGGTTGTACTAGATGACCTCTAGAGGTCCCTTCCAATCTTAAGCATTCGATGATTCTATGAAATCAACATGTATCCTGCTAAATAAAATGGAAACATCTATGTTCAAGTTACTGAGGTACCTGATTTAAGGCACCTAAAAGTAAAGGCATAGTTAATAATGATGTGAGAGAATAGTCCTTTTGTATGATCTTAATGGGAGTACAGATGTGTCTTATTTCATCTTTATTATAGCTTGAGTGTTGAAGTTTATCCATGTTAGTACAACACAGTTGCATAGGAACATTCCTTGTGGTAGATCACTAGAGATCCAATATGTAGATACAGCAGATGAGAAGCAAAGAAGATTAAGTGTTTTCATAAGGTAATCTTAAAGAAGGCTTTCTGTATCTTCATTCTAAATTACTCTGGCTTGGTAATTTTAAGATACATGCTTAATACTGTTTGGCCTATACAGAAACTGTGTCTTGAATTATCACACCTTGGAATAGTCAGTAGCTTCTACTCTTCAGTGCCTTCCATGAAAGTAAATGTTGTCTTACACTTGCTTCTCTTTTGCCTGAGCAAATTAGAGGAGGAATTGAGAGACCCTTGGTTCACCTATTTTCTAAACAAGATACCTGTGATAGAAAGGTCAGCACACAACAGGGCAAAATTGATAGCCAAGTAGTGGTAAAGGCCTGCCACAGATTGACACAAACACACAGGAACAAAGGACTTGAAGAAAAGGAAGAGTTTTGAGGACTGTTTCTTCCCTGTGTTGCTTTTGAGGTGATGCTGCCATGCAGAGCACTTAAGCAGTGTAAATATGGCATAACCATCATCTCTGTTTTCCATTTTTTCTTTGTTGACGTTTAGAACACAAAGTGCAATAGCAAACAGCATCAATTAGGTCTAATTACAAACTATCCTTTGTATCCTACTGTATGTTGATTGTATCAAATCACTTAATGTTTATGTGTTATTGGAGACAGATGAGCCTATCTACTCTTGGTACATATATAATAACAACAAAGATATGGTGGTATGGTGGTACATATGGTGATAACAGTGTGATCCTTTTTTATTTTTATTGAGAAAATTCCTTATATGCATTTCTTGGAGTTTAAAAGAGGTTCAAAGAGTAAAAATTATGACAATATCAAAAACTTCAAATAGTTTACAATAAAAAGGTACCTTCATTAAACAGAATTAAATTGCATTTTTTGTTTTTCATTATCTCTTCAGCCTCTTAAGTTACAGGAGACATAGATATTTTCCTATATCTAGCTTTGAAGGTGATCTGATGTGTTGATCTGACACATCTTGAGACCTAATAATCAAGCACATGGTTTTATGACTGGCTGATGCTGCCTTGTGTCTAGCTTCCTAAAGGATGTTAAGTTGGCCAAGGTCACTTATAGTCAATAGATTATCTATGCAACCAATAAAAATGCTAAGCAGGATGTCAATCTGTTTTCCAATCATATCAAACCTCCTAATCCAATTTGTGATTTTCAAGATAAAACTAATATAAAAATAAAATAAAATATATGTGTTTACTAGAACAGAACAATATACTTTTGTCAAGTGTCTAACTGCATACGAATTTTCTCTTGGTAATATGATAATGAGCATCATAGGCTGGTAATTTTTTAACAGACCTTTATGGAGAGGATGTTGTGCTGATGATTATTATCCAAAGTAAATACATAAATAAATAAATGAACAGTTGTATCTGAACTACAGATATGTGGAATATATTACTTTATACCTTTCAAAATACAGTTTGTGCTTGCTCACAAGACATTTTGAGCTTCATGTTCATATCTGAGGATAGTATCTAGTTCAAAGTATAAATATAATAGTAATCCTTGGTACTGCATATAGTCAACGCTAAATATTTTCTTTCACTGATGTGGTAAAATAATGTGTATTTCAGTTCAGTGGGCTCAGAGATAGAAAAAGATAGGAATCTAGACCATGAAACACTATGTTTTATTGCTGTGTTAGAAACCTAATTTTATTAGTGGATCCAGGAATACCCTTCCTCAAACACCAAGGCATTAGTAAGAAAGGTTGGAATGTTCACATTGGAGAAGAGTGAACTTTAATTACTGGAAAATAACTCTTTCTAAATGTATATCGAAAAGAATTAGATGTTAGTACAGAGTATGAACTTCAAATTTCATTATTAATCAGATAATTTACTAACTTTAATCAAAATAGAGCAGGATTCAACAATATTTAAGTCCTTTAATATTTATAAGTCCTTTTTTAATGAATGAAGATTTTAGAACATTAAGCAGAATTTTGCACACATTTCTGTTGCTACACCTTTAAATCTGACCAAATCACATGTGGATGTGGCCATTTTCCAGCTTAATATTTGCTGATTTTTGTGTCTCCTGTTATTTTTTTCTTCAGTCTGCTTTATAAAGATCAAATTCCTCATATAAAGTAAACATTTGCTTAGCCTATAGCATTTAATATTAACTCACAGAATCACAGAATGGCCAAGATTGGAAGGAACCTCTAGAGATCATCTAATCCAACCCCTCTCCTCCAGCATGTACACCTAGAGCATGTGGCAGAGGGTGGCATCCAGGCTGGTTCTGAGGACCTCCAGGGAAGGAGACTCCACAACCTCCCTGGGCAGCCTATTCCAGGGCTCTGTCACCCTGACAGTGGAGAAATTCCTCCTCATATGGAGATGGAACTTCCTGTGTTTCAATTTATATTCATTGCCCCTTGTCCTGTCACTGGCTACCACTGAGAAGAGCTTCCTTTCCCTTCCCTACATTCCCCGTTCAGGTACATATTAATCACATCCTCTCTCAGCCTTCTCTTCTCCAGAGAAAACAGGCCCAACTCCGTCTCTCCTGGTATGAGAGATGTTCCAGTCCCTTAATCATTTTGGTTGCCCTCTGTTGGACTCTCTCTAGAAGCTCCACATCCCTCATATACTGGGGAGCCCAGGACTACACAAATACTCCAGATGAGGCCTCACAAGAGCTGAGTAGAGGGTCAGGATCCTCTTCCTTGATCTGCTGGCAACACTCCTCCTGATACAGCCGGGATCCCATTGGCCTTCTTGGCCATGAGGGTACACTGCTGTCTCATGGTTAACTTGATGTTAACCAGGACTCAGGTCCCTTTCTGTGGAGCTGCAGAAATTCTGAAATCTAATTCTGCAATGTAATCAATTAGGTAAACTCATAGAAAATAAATTATAATTTAATTTATAAAAAAAAACTTTTAGCCTTGGCTTTCAGTAGTAGAAATGTACATTTTCCTAAACAGAATCCAGAATTTTAAAGTTTTAGGTCTGAATTTTTTTTAGGCTTCCAGTAAAGTGTTGTCCAGATTGGAAGAAACCTACACTGGTTTCCATCCAGCCTAATCACCTCTGTTTCCTTCCAAGGAAACCAGAAAGTACAGGAAAATTCTAAAAATATGTAAGAATAAATCTGCTTAGCACAAGAATGACTAGAAGTGATGTGCCCTCTTCTAGGAAAAAAGTTCCCAACACTGAGGCAGGGCACCCAAACTCCATACACAGACAATAAGAAAAGCTTTTTTAATCCACAATAGCATCTTCAGTAAAATTAAATGAAGTTATTATAATTTGATAATACAAGCTTTAAGTACTATTTCTGTTAACTTCCTATGGGTTCTATATGATCCATGTTTATTGACAGGTTTTCAGATTTATGAATCAGAGATGTTAACACCCACTTTATCTCTGGTTGAACCATTTCACACACAATACCTCAGCATAAGGATCATTTTTATTTGTTTTCTAGGTGACCTAGCTCAATGTTCAATAAAAAAATCTAAATTGCAACTCAAAAAAGAAGTGGAAAATACTGTGGAAATTTGCTTCAAAATACATCATTTTACTTTAGATAAAGTCTGTCTACTTCCTACAGTGCAGAAGAAAAGCTTCTATATTCTGTTCTTTCAGGTTTGGCCAGGTAGGAACCTATTTGATTGTGGTTTTATCCAGGAAAGAAATACATTGTCCTCACTCTTTCGGAGTAAAAAAGTGGTTACTGGTATGACAATGGATGTGTGTTCTTGCCCGTAGCCAGGAATAGTCAGGAAGGTTAAGATATCCCAAAAAGGAAAGAACAAACTTGTTTTCAGCTGGGCCAACACAGAAGCAGATAGGAAGAATTTCACTCTACACTGTGTGTCACCTGATATTACAACCAGCTCCCATTATTCAGCTGATTTTCAGTAACTTCAGTTAATTTTAATTAGCTTTCATCAGGTGAGAGAATATAAATATTCTGTTTATTTTTTTTTCTCTACCTATTCCTCTTACGAGCAGAGTTTCAGCCAAAGCCTTTAGATCTGTACTTCAATTTGTTCACATTCGTGCCAAGAACATTTCTTGGCATCTGGCAGTTTAGCAATAATATCTCTAGTGATCAGCACTGGAGAGAATCTAAGTACTGGCACTGTATTTTGTAATTTTTACAGAAGCATTTGATTTGATTGATTGACTCTAGAATGCTGATTAGAGGAGATAAGACTATGATGCTTTTGAAGATAAGTCACTTAACTCAGATTCATGATTATTTAACAAGAAGAACACACAGATTTGTTGTACAGGACAAGGAATCTGGCTTGGCTGAAATGGGCTGTGGTGTCCGCCAAGACTCAGTCTTCAGACCATGCTTATTGAATTTATTTGTCAATGATTTATTCCTGATTGTATTAAATCTATTTTACAACTATATAGATGAGGCAATGTTACAACATGGTTCTAATTCACTGGCTATGGTAGGAATGGATTCAGATAATTTATAACTGAGACTTCAGAAAAGAAAGCTTTTTCTAATGAACAAGAAAACTGCTAGCTATTAATTTCCAAACCAGCCTCAAACACTTCTACACTCCTTACTCAGGCAAAACAAAAGCCCTCTTCAGAAATACATACCTAACTC
This sequence comes from Nothura maculosa, assembly GCA_032353885.1. Classification (NCBI taxonomy): domain Eukaryota; kingdom Metazoa; phylum Chordata; class Aves; order Tinamiformes; family Tinamidae; genus Nothura; species Nothura maculosa. The sequence continues at coordinate 3,914,723 of JAUBOD010000971.1, forward strand.
ATGACTTAAGGGTTGGATGAACGCGTTCTAGTTTCTCTTGAGCAAATTTGTGCTGAAATACTCATAATTAGAAGCAGGTATCTTTTCTTAAGAGGTAGGAACCCTACTTTATACACTGTGCTTAAGCAATATTTGAATCAAGAAACAAAACATCTGCAAATATCAGATGAAAAGTTATTTAAAATTAGAAGCAAGAAAACTTGACTATAACAGCAATAAAGAGCTATGTAGATTTGTTTTATGTTAGTAGTATGGATAGATAAAATCTGTTTTGCTTTTAGGTGAATTTGCAGATTTGTAGCTTGACAGAATATAAGAACACATCACTATAACTTGGATATGAGTAAGTCAACTTACTTCCTTCTCAGTTAGTTTGGAGCTATGCAAATGAATTTTATATTTGGAGACACCTCTGGCTATATGAAAACAATGCTGTTGTTTCTCTTAGATTTTAATTTAATATTCTGAGCCTTGGAGGGAAAAATCATCATACACTTTTTTACCCTACAGTCAATGTGAGAATAGGAGAGTGTATTTTTAATGCTATAGCAGTAAGCATTTGGAATAGGCATCCAAAGGTAATAAGAACTGAAATCATCTTTGACAAATTTAAATGTGATTTAATTACATATTTAAAATCATTCACAAGATATAATTGAGACAAAAATATGTAATGATGTGGTAGGAAGGATTTGCTTTATACTTCTTTTCACCTAAAAGTATCAAAGACACTCAGGCAGGACAAGCTTCTTGCTGTGAAAATCCTTTGAGATGCACTATGAAGCACTTAGTGAAGTTTTATTGTTTCCTGTTCTGATATTTTTATGAAAGAAGATATAAAGATATTTAGATAACACTTTAAATAGATAGTCTGGAGTGCCATTTTGTATTAGATACATTTGTATTTATTTTTGTAATTCTATTTACAATTGTATTTACAATTTTAATATTTTTAATATATAACATTTAATATATATATATATTATATATATATATATATAACATTTAAAAAACCAAAGTATATTTGTACAGGATGAATATATCACATGTAAAGATATATAATATAAGACATTTCTTCTTCAAGGTGGATATATTTAGATGCCTCCCCTGCCTCCTTTCTTTAATGTCTTGGTTTTTGGCCGAGTTCCTACAGGATAAATATCTGTCTTACAAATTTATGAAAACCTGGTTATGTTCAGCTTTGTTTTTAAAAAGGTCAGTAAAGTGTTCAAAATCTTTTGTGTAAATATTGCTAATACCTAAGTATGTAAGTACTCCAAGTGCTAGAATATGTGAATAATAAGGTAGCTACACAAGTTTATTTATCAAAGTTCTGAGTGCTCAGCCTATTTAGCAATAAATACACAGTCATGTCATCAAACTGCCACTTCAGTGAGAAAAAACATGAGTCTTAACTCCAAACTTTAGTGACAGACTTTGATACCTGTCATCAAATAATGGAATTATAAATGCAGAAAGTATGTTTCCATGGACACACAAAAACAAGAAATACTTTCTTTGCTCATAATTCCAAGCCTATTTCAGCCAAGGCTTAGTCCAAAGGATCTCTTTCGCATGTGTTTATCAGAGTTATCTGCTATTCTCTTTGTGCTTTCTGTCCTTCAACTTAACTTTATCTTTCCGGTATTGAGCTCCATCTCCTTCCATAACTACACTAGCAAAATTCACATAATACAGATGCCTTTTGCTGAAATACCTTATTTAAGTCAAGGAGCTGTTATACAAGGAGGTGATCTCTTCTGCCACTATAAGTCCAAAAAAATAGCTGAATCCTATCTAGGCAGGATATTGTCTGCATTGCTCTTTGAACTTATCTGTCCTGATCACACATGTAAGCAAGTCGTTTGTGTAATGAAGGGGGAAAAACAATGGATCTAAGCTATTTTCTAAGTCAGGAGTTGTTCTTAAGAAAGGAGTTGTTTGCTAGAGTTTTGATGCTGTCAAGCAAAGAAGGAAAATATTTGCTGGCTCCTGAATCTAAATACTCTAAAATAGAATATAAGAAAATAGAAGACTTAGCTCTCGGGGCCTGTAGGTCTCAGGGCCTACAACATCCTCAGCAATGGTTCAAATATGGTCTCCACTAGGGTGTGGAGTCTCCTTTGGAGGTCTTTAAACCCACTTGGATGCAGCCCTGTGCTGCATGTTCTAGGTGACCCTGTGTGTGCAGGGGAGTTGGACTAGATGACCTCTGAGGTCCCTTCCAACCTTAAGCATTCTATGGTTAGTTGCTTTAGCCAAATCGTGGATATGGACCTGAATCTGACACAGGACACTTGGCACAGACTTATTAATTGCCAGCTGTACAGATAACTCCTTTGAGAGTTCAAAATTAGAGATTCTGAGGAATATAGATTGATAAAATTCTGCTCTCCTTAAATAGGTTAATTTTCTCATATACTTTTCTCATCCAAGACTGCATGCCCTTGTAAAGTTAATAATTTGAAGACAGTAGCACCAATTATAACAGGTCAGTTTGTTTTGATTATATTAGCCTACATGATACCTTGCTGTTCTGCAACTTTTCAAAGAAAAGGAATCAACCATCTGTTTACTACACCTTAAAGTTTTCTTTTCATCTCAGAATAATAGGATTTCCTTCAATTTACCTAAATGTTTGTTAACATTCTTGTTGGGTTTGCCAATTTGTTATTAGTTTATTAGCTTGAAGATCTTAATGGTTCAATCTTTGGATGATAACAAAGATAAAGATGTCAGATACCTTGTTTAACAATTTTAAACTTCAGAAATTATTGTTGCTGGAAATAAGTTGGACCCAAATAAGAAGTCTGTCAATACGTAGATGATTTTTTTTCCTCTGGAATTTACATGATAAAACATTTCTACACATGTGCACATGCACATTGATTATATTTGTTTGTTTCTTGTCAGCTAAATTTTTGCATTTGCAGGGGAATACACCATCAGAACTGTTGTATTTTGAGAGAATTTTCTCCTAAATGAAGAATCTTAAAACACTAATAGAATAACAGTGGGGAATAACTATAAAGAGGACATTTATAGATCTACTTCAATGCCTCTTGGACAAACTATTTTTCTGCACTGTTTCTCATTTTTTTAAGGTTTGGGCAAAGAATCAGTGAGCTAATGACTCATGACTTCTGAAAGTTTAAAATAGAAACTTTCCTATTGAATTGACAAATTGTATGTATTAATGGAAAATTAGATTTAGAAAAATCTTTTAATCAACAAATGTCACCATTTATTTACAACTCCAGATTCTGATTAAGGTGCATTTATATGATTATAATATTTGCAGATTTTCATATATATATTTAAATTGATTGTGTCCCTCTCTTATCCTTCAAATGGTCCACTGGTCCACTAAGGAACTGGTCCAAAGTTCACTTTCATTGATGGACTTACGGATTTACATATTAAATCTATAGTCCCCAAATTAAACAGAGCCTAAGAACATTCCTGACCATTGGAAAATTCCTCTTCTTTAAAGCATTAACGTTCCTCTGCATGATTTTGGCCTGCGTCAACTAGTGTTCAGCTGACTAATTCCTGGATATAATTCAGGACTTAGTGATCCAGAGACAATTCCTAGCAGACATTCTGAGTGCAACTGCCTATTTCTGGAGAATAAGAGTTTAGTAGTGTGGACAGGGAGTGCCCTCTGCCAGTTAGCCTTAGTGTCACCTTCTGAGTAGCGCTGGCAAAGTCTAAACTACCAAATATTGCTGACCTTCCTTATTTCCATAGTCTTGCATAGCATAGACTTCCTTGCACAGGACTGTGTTTGAATAAAACTGTCCAGGAGCTTTTTGAGAATTAGTTTTTTGGTCAGAAAATTCTTGCAATTTTTCATTAGAATTTTCCTTGACAGTGCCACAAAGTCTAGAACTCCAAATTAAAAAGGATACAATTTTACTATTCCTTTGAGGAAAAATAACTTGCTCTGGTAGAGGAGATTTTGGGTACTGACTTTAAGTAATAACTGGAAAATCATTAGCCTGTATCCTGCAGGAGCATTTTCCTGTGAGTTAGCCCAAATTGTGTTTGAGGTTGCAGGATAAGTCTAAGCATTGGAGTGTCGCTAGAGAGAATTTAGTAGAATCAGCCCTCTTGAATTTGAAGGGACTTTTCTGAGTACCCAGTAGGCTGAGACCTAATATCTTTTGCCTGTAAAATCGTATATTAATATACAGAGTGATTCTACTTCTTTATTTTGCATTTATTTTTCTGGTTAAATTAACTTCTCACTTAAGATTTTCTCAGCTCTTCTCAGTGGTGGCCAGCGACAGGACAAGGGGCAATGGGTGTAAGTTGAAATGCAGGAAGTTCCATCATCATATGAGGAAGAAATTCTTCACTGTGAGGGTGACAGAGCCCTGGCACAGGCTGCCCAGGGAGGCTGTGGAGTCTCCTTCCCTGGAGGTCTTCAAAACCCACCTGGATGCCATCCTGTGCCACACGCTCTAGGTGTCCCTGCTGGAGCAGGAGAGTTTGAACTAGATGATCTCTAGAGGTCCCTTACAAACTTGACCAGTCTATCATTCTGTGAACCTCTTAAATTATTTCAGTATTTAAGGAAATCTTCTTGAATTTTCTAGAAAAGCATTTAAAACATCAAGAAAGCTAAAGAATCTTTTGTGTGTCATATGGATGCTCTTTCAGTACATATGTGTATGTGCATAATAAATATTTCATCAAAATAAAATACATATTCTTCAGTAAAGTTATATTTTCAAGTATTCCTACAATATCAATATTTGTTTCCTCCCTTGATGTTAAAGATGACTGGGTGGAGAAGCAACAGAGGGTCCATAATGTTATTTAAATGAGGCTAATATATTTAATTTCTTTGTTGGAATTTTAGTTTATGCAGGTTTAAGCAAAATTTCTTTTTATTTTGTGTTATGTGAATGCCCAAATCAATTGTTATTTACCATTCTTCTACCCCTTAATGTATATGATACTTTTGACCATACAGTGTCATTACAGTCTTATGCCTGGTTTCTGGACCAATTAGTTTTATTATGCTTATGCCTAGTTTCTGGACCAACTAGTTTTATTATGCTTTTTCAAATAAACAGAGGAAAATATGCAGGCTGCAAGGTCTGAATGATACATTTATGACTGAAAAAAAGGTTTACCCATGAAGTAAATGTTTGTATGTGTGTACTACTGTTACACAGCAATAAGCTTTATCTTTGCTTAAATTTATGCAAAAAAAGCCCCATGTTGTATTCTTCATGGATCCTTGGTGGAGTGAGAAAGTATCAATGCATGAGAAACAGTAGATATCCTGACATATGCTTACTAGAATGAGAAAGGATGTACCACCCCTTCAGTAGTGAATCATAATTTCATTGACCAGCATGTTCATGCATGTGGTTCTCAAATGCCAGGAATAGCGTTCAGCGCTCCAAGAAGACATTACAGTGTCTGGGAGAATGAGTTCATTGCCATAATGGAGGGCCAACAAGAATATGTGTGAGGGAAAGGAAGCATGTGTTTTATCTTGCCTAGATTACTGTACACATTTCTCTAGTGTCTTTGTAATGTTTATGGGTGATCTTGGCCTCTGAAATCATAAGGTCTCTAGATCAGAGCTGTTTCTGAGCTCTTTTGCCAAGACAAAATAAGTCAGAAGAAATTGATGTGTAGATTGGGAATATTGAGGGAACTTCTTTAGGTTGGTGAATATATATATTTTTCCAAAAGTTTAAACCCTTCTTCTTTCTTACTAAGGAGACTGAAGGAAAATTAGCTCTATCTCATACAAAATATATCAACTGTAGAGTAATATGAACGATCTAAGCCTACCTAAATGAATACTCATTGTAAGACATATAAGAATTGCTAAAGTCTTTATTTTTTTAATTTAAGTCTGTCTGTTCACTTCCGTTTCCATTTTGCTTCCCTGACTTTCTTTTTTTCTCCACATTTTACATAATCTTTTTTTTCCTCTTTTTCTTATCTTGGTTCATCCTACTATGAGTAATATCTATGTTGCACTTTCACCTACACAGATTTGAAATATATGGAAGGGGATCTAAAAAAGTTCATTTTTTTGGCTAAAATGTGATTAATTTCATATCCATTAAACAGGTATTATATATGTACATGTGTATTTGGTCCCTATGTAATGTTATCTTTTGACTTTCTCTTCTTCCTAGGTTTGACCTTGCCTGAAGAATGTGTTCTCTACAACATCACCTGACATGAGCATTCATAGCAGGAATGAAGCTCCTTGAATAAGTGACTATATCAGACTCATGTAGCATAGATGTGAATGCAGTTCTCTCATTTAAATACTACATAAGAATGAGATGCTCCCTGTGGAAGTAACAGGAAATATAGCTGTGCCTATAAGTTATAAGCTGGAGATCATTCTATGTATGATTTATGAAAACAATAAGGAAGCACAATATTTTTGAGCACTTTCGTCATGGCAAACTGATCTTAAGGTCACTAAATAATTCTGAAAAATTCTTTATAGCAACTCATAGATACAAAAGGCTTACATATTACTATGCATAAAAGGAATGTTAAAAAAGAAAAGCAAGAAGTTTTCAAAGATCAAAAAGGCACCTCAAATCATCTTTGTAAATATCACTAACAATCAATTAATGCTATCTGAAATAAATGTGCGTAAGAGAAAGCAATATAGAAATGAAATAATATACAATTAATGCACCCAAAATTATAAAATTGTTTTAAAAAGTGCCTTTCTCATTACATCTGAATGTGATTTTCCAGATAGAAGCATTGTAATATGACCCTGTATGCTGTTCTGTGTGTACAATAAAGCAAGCAAAATTAATCCCTTCCCCTGATGACCTCTAGAAATGAAAACCCATTATAGTAATAATATTTGTACTTAGGCCTTGATGTTTTTGTGCTGAATCTGAATGCTACGAAATGATTGTATACAGTGGCTGATGAGGACACATGTACAGATAATTACATAAATAATCCTCTTTATATAGGTGCAAGGTGACTTTTTAGATCTGGTATGGAAACTAGTTGAAGCCTAATAAAATTTGTAATCATTTTCTTTACTGCTAAGGCCTGAACCTTATTAGGCTGAAAAGTCTATTAGGAATGTTTCCCTTTTTAACATGGAATGTATGTAACTAGATCTGGAGCACAATTTTCCTGTTTGTAAAACCTGAATTAAACATTGAAATTTCTGTCTAAGTTACTCGGTTTGGTGTTTGCCAAAGTATATATGGAGTCATATACTATAGCACATCTTTGTTACTAGTCTGCGGTTCGGTTAGCAAACCCCACTTAAAGAGTAAAAGATCTTTTGAAAAACAACATTATTTAGCTTGGAAAAAGAATCAATACTCCATATGATATGGTAATGAAACTCAGACTTTGTAACTTATTGATGGACACTGAGAAAGTGTGTGTGGTGAGAGGAGTGGGTGTATTTGTGTGCATATTGGAGGGACCACAATAGTATTAATAGCCTGCAAGGGAGGTTTCTGACATTTGGTAAACACATGAGTACGGCACAGTGCACAATAGGAGCTGCAGTTCAAAAACAATGATATGTACATTACTCTGGAAAGCCATTAAACAAATGAGAGCTTTCTTTTGTGAGCGTTTATTCTTACACAGGATGTAATAGCAAAGCATTAGCAGCATGGAAAAAGGAAGAATAAAAAGACACCCACATATTGTTTTACAGTTTTTGTTTTATTTTTAATACATGTATATCTTTCTGATGTGGGCTCTATATTCAAGCTGGTTGGATTTGGTGCAAACAATCTGGGTTTCTATTTGTCTAAGTGGTAATAAATTTCCATTGATCAGGACTTAGTGGAAAATAGAACACTCTCCATGAAATGCGGCCAAGAAGACTGCCTTTCCAGCAGGCTCTCACTCATGTTAAAAGCCCACTGGAATGTTTCGGAATTGTTGGTGTGCTTAGGCTTTTTAAACTGCATGTTAGCCTGCAACATCAATACCAGGAGGACTATTGATTTAGATCACTTTCTTTAAATAAAATAAATGATTTAGTATTTGAAAATAATAAAAATGATCAGCTGTTTTTAAAAATATATATATTAAAAATTATCTTGTCTCCCTTTATTAGAGTGCCCATCAGCATGGGAATGCTTGCGTTATCACACCTTGGAACTATTTTGAAAAATTCTAAATCTTATATTGTGTTTTCACTATATTGACCATAAAGACTTGAATTTTCAGTCTTCTGCTCCTAGAGAAAACTTGAATTCATTAATTTTGTTCATTCTTTGATTAAGATGAGGAGATTCTTTTAAACTCCAGTCTGTAGCAGGTTTTTTGAAAAGACTGAACTGAGAAAGATACACATATGTGAAACACTAATCGGTCTTTCAGAACAGTACTTGTCGGTATCTGTGAAGCAGCACTAGGAGAGGTGTGAAAAGGTCTCTCTCTAATGGTGATTTCCATGAGAGTGCCAGCAGGCTGGCAAAAATTGAGAGAGAGAACCTATGAAAGCAAAAATATATGAGAGGTAACATACAGAGGTAAGAAATGGGAGGTAACATGCGTTGTTTTAGCATCTGTAGCAATGAAAACATTTAATAATTAGTAAACACCTCAAAGAGATGCTTGCATCCATCTTATAAGGAACTAAAAATCAGAGTCCATCTGTATGAAAGAAATCTTGCCAACAAGAAGGGTGTGATTTTCGTGTGTGTGTATTTTTTTTTTCCCTGCAGGAGCTTAGCAAGACAATAGAGTATGGGCTGGAATTTAGCCACATATCAAAGCATACCATATGTCAGGGAGGATCTTTCTTTTCTACAGGAGGAGCTTATTATCTAAACATATTTCCAGTATTATCAGCCAGATCATTGCCTACCCTTCACTTGGATGCCATTTTCCTTTACCTGATCCTAGCCTACTTCACCTCCCCACTTAAATGCTCTGTCTACACCCCTCATTGAGTGTTTTCTACCTTTGCAAGGTAGGACAACAAGCCCCATTGATGGGAGGCAGCCCCATGGCAGGGCTGGGGACATACATGACGTTTCTGGTTGTTGTAATGTGATGGCCTTCTAAGGCACTACAGCCTCAAGGATCGAGTTCAAAATCCTAGTCGGATTTGATAAAAATAATGAAGCTTTCTCTTCTAGCTGCAATTTTACTTTCTAAGAACAGCATCAATCATGCACAACCTATTAAATGAACACTTTTATTCAAATAACTTACTGATTATGCAAAACAACTCTGCCTGTTATGGTACATGTTCAGTGCAGAAAATTGCTCTGTTAGGACTGCTTTTGGACTGCTTTTCCCGTCACAATGAAACATACATCTGCTTACAGCTAAAAGTCCAGGGGCCTGATTTACTAAAAATTAGTGATCCATCAGATTGATGGGCAATCTGTACTCTTGGTGCCTTGAAATTTCTTGCATCAGTCATGATCATGATCATGATTTACTAATAGGGTTTCAGGGCTTGCAAAATAGCACAACTCTAACCACATATTAATATTTAATCTGGCATTTTAAGTGCACCTAACAAAAGACTTCAGAGCTGCTGACAGGACCCTAAATTGTGAATTTCTTTAAAAGGAATTGAGTATTTCCACAGTGGTTTTATGTGGAAATCTCAAACAAAAAGAAACACATGAATTAAGCCCTCGGACATACTTACAAGCTTCTGACTATGTTTTCTTGAAAATTTGTTTATAGGGTTTTTATTTTGTCATATTCTAGCTTCATTAACATATGACGGAGCTTCTTTTGGAGGTTTTGCTGTCCATAGCTCTTGATGGCCAAGGCATAGTAAAATTTATTTTCATATTACATGTAATTAAACAGCCCACTCCTTACATACTGAGTCCACTTGCCAACTCTAGAAAGGTCACAAATGAGTGTAAAAACAACATATAAATCACAAAGACTCTCTTTATTACCATGAAATTTAGTAATCAAGTCTGCATAGACTTAGTAAATTGGGCCCTCTGTGTTTTGTATATCATTTTTAAGTAACCAAGATAGGAAAGAAGCTGAATTGCATATTGATAGTATTTCTACAGTTTCATGCCTTAAACAGAGCAATGGAGTGAGTTAATAAGCAACTTGTGCTGCTGCTGTCAGATGAATATTCTAATTTTACAAAACGTGTACAGTGCATGTCTAGAAAAGGGTTTATTTGTTTCTCCCATTTTCATATGCCATAATTTATGAAAGATGTTCCCAACACCACCTGTAATAACAGAATGTTTATTAGTGTGCAAATGAGGGTTATAAATGATGTTGCTTATCTGTGGAACAAAACACAAAAGACAACTTATTAGCAAAAGACAAATTGCTCAGCAAGTTTCAGTGAGCTGCTATGTTATGAAAAAAAACCCTTTTATTTGCACAGATCAATGCTTTTATAATCCATTTAAAATAATATACTTGCCACTAGGTGGCTATTTCTGATCAGATCATTTTACCATTTTAATTACATTTTTAATATCCTGGCTGCATAAACAAAGATAAATTACAAGCCTTGCACAATCTGGCTGCTGGCTGCTGCACAATCTGTAATAATATCAGCTTTTGTTTGTGCCTCGTCTAATTAGATTCTGGAATCTCAGCTTTATCAATCAATAATTTTAATTTCAGAATTAGCTTTTGATCTCGCATTTTGTGTTTGTTTTGCGGAAAATGATCAGCAGGACAAAGCTGATAATTTATGCAGAAACAATCTCTCTGCCGCGTTGCAGGCGCGTTCCCAGCCATCAACGCAACCCGGCAGACTAAGCTTGACACAGGTCTAATTAGCATGCAGATACGTGTCGCCTCATTGGCAATTCAAATGGCTTTTTTTTTCATAATGTACCTAAAATTGTGCTACTCAAACATCATATTTGATTTCCAGAGCCCCCGGGCATCCTATAAAGTCTCCCTTCGTGCTGGGTAGGAAGCGTTTATGGACGCCAGGTACCTGCGCACCCCAATGCGGCAGCGGTGGCGCCCGCATTTCGTGGCCGCGAGGCAGTCGCCCGGTGGGCGCCACACGTATGGGGTCAGCGGTGACAACGTGCTGCCTCGCGAGCTCCGGCTCCCACCGTGGCTGCTCCTCAGCTCCCGTGCCACTCATGGAGAAAGGGGGAGGACGTCGTCTGCGGAGGCCGCATTAATATGCGGCACATAACCACGTCTCTGAATGCCAGCCTTCCATTCTTCATTAAACAAAATGGCTGGATTGCAGTGATTGTTTTCCCCGCCGCGCGCCCGCGTGCACGCGCTTGCACCCACCCCTCTACCCTCCGTCTTTCTCTGTGCTCCTCTCTCCCATGCACACACTCACGCACACACTTTTCCTCATGCAACACAAACACATGCACGCACCCCGCAGTCTCCGTTGCAGCGCCGCGGTGTCAGGGTTGTGAGTTATGTGCGAAAAGTTGTCTGCGGCGTGCGCGACACACCAGGAGATCCCTGCCAACGTCAGGGCCCTTTTTTTGCCATCCAGCAACAAGTGGCAGAATCAATGGTGTACAGTTATTCAGCAATGTAATTCATTTCACTGGCTTTGGCTCCTCGCCAGACCCGCCATCTGTCTCTTGCTCTCTCTCTCTCTCTCTCTCGCCTGAATTTGTCCTATATTTCGTAATGTTACGTGCTTGCCATCCTTATTCCATGTCAGAGGTACAGCACAAGTCTCACCCCTGTTCCAGCGTGGAGTTCTCCGAGTTCGGTGGCACTTTGGATATTCCACTTCAGTGCCATGGGAAGAAAAGGAGAAGCAAAAAATAGAGAGGTAGCTGCAAAGAGAATGACGGCGTTCTTGCATCCGGGAGTCGGAGCCTCAGCTTTCTCTTTAAAGCATTGCTATGGATCTGTCTCGCATGGGAACTTTTCCTGCTTCGTTAGAGTATCTTCGTTTTCTTTATTGGATGCTGGCACTAGACGCCACTGCACAGCTTCATGGAATGCCTGCTGTTGGATGCTTGCAGATCCCTGCCACCAAGCAACCTCCTGCATTGGAAATCGGGTGACTACTCCAGGATCTTATGCGTGCTTGCTGTTTGAAGCTGCAGAAAAGTGAATAATCAATTAAGTATTGATTTCTTGTAAGATTTGGTAAATTTCAAAGGCAAGACAAAGAGGATGGCTTAAGGAAAGCACTGCAGGGACTTGGCGTAAATTAGACAACTAACAGCAGTGCAGGATAAAATAACACCTCTACTGAATATTTCCTTGGAAGAATTAGCACTAGCTATTGGAAGACGATGGTGGATTTAATCAAGACGGCAGGCACGCTTGAGTTTTAACCGTGAACCTGAAAGAGGAGCTAATTATAACCACCTTTTTATATGGAGCTAATTTGACTGAATGGATGCAAATGTGCTTTATTTATGGATGAAGAAGCAAGCCTTACAGCATTGACTTTGGGATCATCGCGTATGCTAAGCTTTACAGCTTCTCTAAAAGTCAAACCTACAGTACATTTTTATTTACTGAGAAGGTATTTATACGTGAGCGTAAGCTAGCCGTACAAAAGATTCGTCAGAACAATGTACTGTGGCACCGGAGGATCTAATTATAATTTTGCAGCATTTCATGTTTTCTCTAATTTGGTGCATTTCAACCCTTACTTGTGATGGGCTATAAATGGGGCAATAAATGTGTGATTTAAACTATTGTGATTTTCAATGTGTAGTTTATTAATGGTACTGTAGTTTTTTTAACGTGATTCTGAATTATTCAGCAGTAATTTATAATGAAAGAAGGAGAACTGGTGGTGGCTTTAAATTCATTTATAATCTGCTTACAGATCTAAATGTACAGGTTCTACCAGACGATGAGCTCTATAATTACGAAAGAATGTTGAAATTTCCTGATAAATGGGGCACTGACTTTACAATGGGCACAATATTGTATAATCAGTAAAAGAAGGATTGTTATGTTTTGACTCTGTGGAGACTGGTCTTGCTTAGTTAACTCCTTCTCTGCTGCTAATAGCTAGCAAATGTACCTTATAAGAGAAAATAGAGGGAGAATGTACTGTATTAGCTTGATGTTTAGTCAGTCTGAGATCTTAGCTTTTATTTTCATTTCCATTACTGCTACTTTTCTTTACCATATTTGCTTCTTCGCTTTTTGTCAAGCTTTTTTTTTTCCCCTGTCTTGCAATCTACATTCCCTGAGCAACCACAGGAACCAAGTTACATTAAGCTTCAACACAAAGACGATGTAAGAATAATGAATCCTCATTTGCATCGACATTTGTATTCAGATTTGCCAGGCTATAAACTTGGCAGATCAAGCGGAATATTAAGTAGAGGCTTCCATGGTAAATTGTAACTCTTGCAATTGCGGAGTCGTTTTTCCTATTTGCGTGTGCATGCATTCTTTGTATGTATGTGTGTGTGTACATGTGTATATGTACATGGGTTTGTGATCATATCTGTAGTGCTGGTCTCATGCCTACTTCACTTCTGAGCAGAACATTGGACCTCTTTCAGTATATGATGACAATCTGAATCAAAATGTAGCAGGAATACATCAGCAATAAGCATTTTAGCTGAATATATAGTGTAATATATAACTAAAGTATAAACTCTTGTGTCTAGGGACCCTGTGAAATGCTTCTTTAAACAAATTGACAAACACTATTGTAAAAGCAAGCATGTCTCTTGTATCAGCTGGAGCTTTGATTTCACAAGTGGAGTCCAAAGCACATGTGAAACAGCACCAAACCCACCTGCTGGATAACATGATATATCATTTTAATTGTAGAAATGATAACATATGCATGTATGTTTCTGTTTGGCCATATTCCATCAGATGCTCTCCACTTTGAATTATTTGGAATGTGTCCTAATTTACAGCACTGTGTGTGAGAACAAAACTGTCCCTTCTCTCCTCGTGTCGGACATCAGACCTTTGAATAACCAGCATTTGTTTCATAGGAGGTTATTCTACCTATACATTTCCCTAAGAATTATTCCATTCTCTCTTTATAAATGAGCCCTTTTCAGAATTAATAATTGTAAAAGATTTAGCTTATCATTCTTCTTTTAAATTCAATAGTACTTCTTGAAAGTAATATGCACTTGAGCTTTGAAAACTTCCAATGAGCATGAATTCTATTATTTCAGAAGCAGTGGAAAGTTACTCAGTCAACAGGTTCTAGGAATGCTCCAAAAATCACAATCTTGTCCACAAATTTGAGGGGTTTGCTTAAAAGCAATCTTCCAGAGAGATAGAGGATCACTGGAAGTCTTACTTGTGATGTGCTATCTTTATGGTGTGCTAGATGTCTGATAAAGCAGAGGCCTGGAGATTAGAGAGATTTTAAAGTAGTTGTCTTCAGGATACAAATAAAGTTATTTGGAAAGAAGTCAAGAATTCATAAGACCATTTTAGCAAACAGTTTGCCAGATAGTCTACAGTCTATAGGATGTATTTCCATAATTGCTTATAATGGATTTTTATTCCAAAGAGCTATTATAATAAAAAAAAAATCCTGGGATTCTTTCATTCATAAGCAAATTGAGAGACTGCATTTGAAAACCTAAAACTATGACAGTTAATTTAGTTTAATCCAATGAAAAGCAAGTGCAAGGTAATGACTAAGCCCATCTTAAACAGTATTATCCTGTGTAATCTGGTATCATAAAGCTATGATGTTAGTTGGAAAAGCAGCAACAGTTCTCTTATTTTGTAAATATGTGCAAAACTTTAATATTGTTTATATTTGCTTTTCTTTTATTTTTACCCAGTAATAGCTTAATTGATTATGCAGAGAAGGTCTTGTAAGGTGCAGTGTTCATAAGACCGGAAGATGATATACTTGTGTAGAATGGTAATCTATGTCATGGAAATCATATCATGGACCATTATTTGTTGGTTAGTCTTGAGAAGCCTTCGAACTTGGTTCCTTTACTCTGGCAGAAAGTAAGGACTATGGTGCCTCTTTTCCTTGAAAGAGTGTTCTGGCCTACATTTCCAAATGGTCCTTAACATAGAAAGGAAAGGGAGTAGCTAATGATAATTGTCAATACTTCACTTCCATATGCACACTAAAGATTTATTATATATACCTGCCATAAATTGGTTTGGAAATTTACCTTTGTAAAAACTGACTTTTTTTTTTTCCTGAGAAAGAAAAGTATACCAATATCTCACTGGATTTCTAAAAAAGAAGATCCAATGTAAAAGGACCTTTGAGATTTGAGTTTCAGATGCAAAAAAAATAACAGATTAATATACCTTAATGATCTTGCTGGACAGAGATATACTTTCACAATAGTCATTTATGAAAATGTATCCTTTTAAAAATTCCTGAATATTTTTCCCTATACAAAATTGTCCAACTTCTTGACTGGTCTCTGATTATAGCACCAAGAGAAAGGATGCTATAGGAAAGTATGAAGCAAAAAGGAAAGGAAAGCTAATACTTCCTGGGAGCAACTCCAGTCGATTCTCTGGCCTTTTATGTGTACTGTGTTGTTGAATAAAAACCTGGAGCATTATTCATAATGAAAATGTTAAGATGTCTATTCACCATCACTGGACAGAGTGCAACACAGTCAGCCTAGGGACACCACACATGCTTTGGAGGGGAAGTTCAAGGCTTCTTACAACATTTCAGGCTGGTTCATTATACTTCAAAAGATTCAGAAACTGAACAGAACTATACTGAACTGTACAGAAATGTATATTTTAAGGGTCAGACCTGCTGACCTATGCAATGCAAATGGAAATCATTATATTTATTCTTCTGGTAGAAGATTATTTGGTAGCATATTGTACTGATAGGTAATATGCAAAGGTTTTGTTAGAATATGGTTGGCTTGGTTGCACCTGGAAGGAGTGATATAGATTTCAACTTGGAACCAAATTGTCAGGTATCTGTAATTACAGAATATTGTCACAAATAAGTTCTTTTGCTGATCTTTTTTTCTTTTTTTTTTCTGATTGCTTTCTTTATGCATATAATAGCAATTTTAGATGAATTAACTGTTTGCCTAGTATAAGCAATAAAGGATTTCCCTTACATGTTTATGTTTCTTAGACACATAGGAAGTGAAGTGATTTTTTTTTTTTGAGAAAGAAACTGGGATAATAGCCAAAAAGATAGGCAAGAAATGGTAGACTTTGTTTGGGGAATGACTTCTTATAAATAGTTTTAAAATTTGTCCTTTTCAAGCAGAAACTTATGCATATTCGCCTGTTCTGTAGTTCATTCAATGCTCTATACTTTGATGCATCATTATCTACAGATCACTCATTGTGCTGTATCTTACAATTAATAATTGAAGGTTTTGTACAAGATTTTCCAGTTTTGCAGAAAACTGGGAAAATGTAACCCATTGCAATGTGTCACGGGCACTACTTTGACAGGCCAGCCAAAAATTTAATCTTCTCCTTTATAAAATACAATTTTAATACCAAGAGCTTTACAGGGCAAAGCTTTTAATTTAATTGTTAGGACCGAGGTAAACGGTTGTTTGCTCACTCTACTCAGCTTCAAGACATCCTTCAATTCATAAGGATAAAATTGTAAGGAGTATAAATATTGTTAGACAGTAAATAAACCAGATAGATATGCAGAAATTTTCCTCAGACTTGAGATATCTTTCTGTGATTTGTTACTTATTGTACCTTCTTTTAAATTACACTGTAATCCTGTAATTTGTGTTTGTACAGCACCTAGAATAATAAGACTGCCATTCTAATCAGTATCATAACATTAATAACAATAGAAATGTATTTTAGACAATAGATCAGCTTTCTAGCGTAGCTGTTTTTGCATAATCAACACGGTCTCATTCAGCTAAGTAGTTACTGCTTCTGGCACAATTCTATGGTCATTAATTGTGCTTTGAACTTCATTCAAAATTTTGCTTAACAAGAACAGATCCTGATGCAAGTCAAGTCTCTGATAATCATGCTACTCTTTAATTATCTTTATAGGGAGTCAGCGCTCAGCAATGTGAAAATCACTTCTTTATTGCGCAGTGAACTTAGCCATCTCTGGTGCTGGATTCAACACTTGGGTAAGAAAACCCAGCAACTTACTATAGGGAAAGATTGAAGAAAGGAAGGCATAGTTTCCAAATTTTAGTTTGTTGCAGTATGGAGATGCAGGAGAAAAGAGTGTCTGTGACTAGAGGAGAGAATACTAGATAAAATAGGTATAAGGAGACAGGAAATTAAATAATACTTTTATTGTTAACCTGATGCCCATAGTTAAAGACAAAAATAAGAAGCATAACACAAATGCCATCCATTGCAAGTTGCAATGCCTAACTACTAGTTTCTCCTGAATCCATAATTTATGTTGGAACCTGCAATGAATCATGCCACACAAAAGTGGTCCAAGGCTGCAGAAGATAAATATAATGACACATCAGTTATTACTAATTTAAGGCTGCCTGCTCCTGCTCTCAGTAACGTAAGTGGGAGTTGTTCTGTGGACCGTATTTTGGGAGCTGTATTTGGGAGCTGTATTTGGTCTTACTCACAAAGCACTAAAGCTGCCTGCTCTGTATCATGGTGCAGTCATAAACTCTGAATAGGAGATGCTATTTTGCACATTTGAAATATTCTGAGGCATGTTTACATTGCCAATTTAAAGTTTGCTGATCCTACTCAAGTATTTTTTATTAATAGTTTACATAGTAATTTACCATCGGAGATTATTGCTTGATTATTCTTCTATTAAAATTAAAACTTTTTATATAATGAGTTCTCTATCTAACAAGTGAAATGACTTTAAAATAAGTTTTCTCTTTCCAAAACACTGTACTCTTTATAAGCTATAAAGAAAGTGCCATAAGAGAGAGGGCAGGGAAGGTCTAGATAGATCAGTTCTCTTCATTCAAAACATATTAGATTGTAGCTGGGCTCAAGAGTGTATCAACACCCTATCGAGACAGTAAATTCCACTCTCAAAATTCCTGCATCAGGAATAACCCTGGTGAACCTTGGAACTACAGTAGAAACATCATCAAAACTAACCAGCATCATACTATGAGGTCTTCTAGAGTTTTCTTGAAAATTTTCAAGCCCAGTGTGCCAAAAACTAGAAATTCAGGTTATGAGGAAGCTATTGCCCAGAAAGGAAAGTCTAGGAGAAGGAAAAAGTTGAAAAAGAGCAGACCTGTACAACTGTGAAAAAAAAAATCTGATAAGGAGACATCCAATCATTTTGCCTTAGCCCTGCTTCCAATCTTCTGCTCAATCATTCCTTACAGAATGAAGAGTAAAATATAGAGTACTGTGATTCTTTTGTTTTTATTTACACTTTTAAAAGAAAAACATTTGTTTTGTGAGCCAAGCTCAAGATTTTGAGGCTGACCAGAAATTAGGGATTTTTTAGGATTGGCAGTACCCTTTTTAAAGGGACCAAAGTCACTGGACTTTCTAAGCAGGCTTTTCTTCAAACTGTGAGAAACTGCAGTGTTCCTAGTACTTCTTACCTTTGGAAAGTATTAACCAAAAAATGGCTGATTTTAGATGAAACAACACATTTCTCTAAATATAAAACATCATTCACACTGAAATTATTCAGTATTTTTAAAAAGTTAATTTTACAGACTATACAAATATATACTCATGTGCAATGATAAGCTTGACTTCTGCTACCCAGGCTGATAATTTAGCAGAAGCAGCAATGCCGAGAATCACAGTATAAAATGTATTTGTTCCTGCTACTGCAAGGTAATACTGGACAGAGATGGCTTGAGCAATATTATAAGCAATAAAAAAAGGAGAGGAGTTTCTTCCATACAAAAGAGGAAAAAAATGTTCTTCTTTCATCATTAAATTGTTTAGGAAAGAAACCATAGGTGGAAATTCTGAAAGCTTACTTGAGTCAGAAGACTCAAAAACCAATTTCTGACTTGTTGAAGACACTCTCCTGATTCCTTGAGGTGTGATACCTACCTATGTATGTATGTATGTACTAATCTGTGTATATGTATGTGTACATAGCTGTATATACAAATATATATGTGTGTGTATATATGTATGTATACATATTTTATATCCATATGTATATATGTATATATATATTTTTGTGTATATGTGTATATATATACACACACACATATATATTTGTATATATACATATTTGTGTGTATATGTATAGACATATAATGCTATTCTTGGTCATCAAGGCAGCTTAATAGTCAGGCTCCTGCATTTCACTTTTCTAAAGACTGCATTGGTTTCTTATTTGCGCTCCTATCAGTTGAACTCTTGATAAAGATTTGTAAATCTATATTTGGCTTGTATATAGTCATATCTTTGTATAATCTTGTTATTGCTACTGTCATTTGGAACAAGATTTTTGATGGCCTCTCAAATCCAGAATTCACAACTCTCAAACAAATCTCAAACAAATTCACAAATCTCAAATAAGACTCTGTGGTCCTTCAAAACAAGAGTGTAAGACCTCCTCTTTTTTCCCCAAAAGAAGTCTCAAATTTGGGGAAAAAATGCCAAATTACATCCAAGAGAAGGATCTGCTTTTGAAGATATTTTGAAGATACATATTGTGGAGGTCCTTAATAATATACCCTATAAAACTATAAGTTTAAATAATCTTTCTAAAGAATATATTTAAACAAAGAACATCAATATTATTTTTATAGCATCAGTTTAAATTGCTTCCCAAAATATATAGTAGATTTTACATAATAGGTAAAACAAATAAAAAGAAAAATCAAGTATTGGCGGGGAAAAAGATGTGATACCATGCCACATGATAGAAGCCAAACTTCCTATCAGTGTTAAATGTGATAGATCTTTTTTCATAGAAATTATGTAGAAGGGAGACAAGAAAAAGAGGTGAGGGGGAATGAACTGCAGTTCTAACAAACTACTAGAGATATATATAAATATAGTTCAGTAAGAATGACTCGCCACATAGGTAAAATATACTCAGTGTTCATTTCCTATATCTTTGCAATTTAGCAACTAGCTTTTTGCCTCTATAGGCATCTTGTAGTATATGACAGTAACTAGGATTGGAGAAGGATTCAGTGTTAAACAGCAATTTGTCCTGAAAGACAGCATGTCTTTTGCTATTAAAAACAATCTCCTTTTTATCTACACCTGACTGAATCATCAAACTATTTTTCTCTACTTGAATATACTTTTCTGAAATCCATTTCTAAGTTGAATCAGAAATATATCAGGAATATGAAGGGATGAAAATATCTTACTTTAACTCCTAGATTCAATTTTCATTTTATGAAACATTCTGAGATTTGTCCATATCTACAATTCTTATTGCGCTAAGAGCACTCTTTCAAAATAAAGTTTTTCATTTTCATATTCTAAACATACTAGGAATAAATTTATCATGAGAACTATGGTGATGTTATTTTCTTAAAATTGCATGTTGTACAGAAGATATCATAGCATTGTTTACAAATCACCCATTTTAACTCATTGGGCTACCAAGAGAAAGAAAAGAAACAGAAAACGAGAAGAGAAGAGCACGGTAGAGAAGAGCAGAGCAGAGAAGACCTGAACCTACAAAATTATGAAGGTTTGCAAATTATTGTGTGAAATATTAACCTTTCATCACATTCAACAGATCCTATTATGTGATAGTATGAATCTTCTAATCAAGCTGTTCAAAAGCCTCAGGCCATGCCTTGACAACACAGTAAATCTTCCTTTAATGCTCCTACTATTTGACTGGAAATACAACAGCCATATGATGGAAAGTACTTATTTAATGTAAGGTCATTCTTATATTTGTATCACTTATTTTTTTATATCACTTATTTGTATCATTTTTTGTATCACTTATCACAATTTGTATCACTTTTTTTTTTTGTATCACATTTTTATTTTAGTCTGAGGACATTGCTGATTTTCAAAATAACTCAAATTTTTGGAAGTACCATGAAGTCATACACTCAAGACTCAAAATTTTTGAAGCCTTTGCTCTAGAGATATATACCAGCACCTCTTAGAGTTTATTAGGAGTCTGAGTCTTCAAATTCTATGACATGAGAATCATCACTAAAAGAAATGTGAGTAAAATTATGAGTAAAATGTGAGATCCTAAATCCTGTAAACCCATGTATGCTTCATAAGTGTATGCAAATATGTGGGTGTTATTTTTTCAGATTTTTTTCAATTGCTCTTAACCTTTGGCTGAACAGAAATTTGAAAAGGAATACATACTCCCGCAGTGTTCCCAATGGTAGAACAGGCTTCACTGCCAAAGTTTTCAAGATTATTATCAGACTTTATACCAACTATTGTTCCTGGAAACAACATTTTCAGGAACAAAATGTTCATTCATACTGGTACTGCATTTGTTGAAAATCTCTTGCTGTTGCCTTACGCCCACACCAGTGCTGTTCCCAGATATTCTAGTCTCGCTATTCTTTAATCTTACTGTTTCTGGCACAACTTGCAGAACCAAGAGATTCTGAGATTTCAAAGCTAGTTGTGTGGAGTGTAGCAGTTGCCTATAGATTAGCTGAACCGTTTCAATTTGTATTGAGTATATAATAATAACATGCTTGACACTGTGATATCTTAAATATTATGTTACTCCAATTCATAGAATAAAATATATATATATTGAGGTGATCTAAAAGTCATTAGTATCCCAAATAATAAGGGTATTTCTTATTTAGTTTCTTTTCTTCAGAGCAAATACATCATAGCACTGGCTGGTTTAAAACTTCAAACTTGGAAGGGGCAGTTTCCAAAGTGTAGCATAGCTCTTGGCATGACTGACATTTAAAGTTGTAGGCCTTAGTCAAAAATGGCAGATATATAAGTACAGATTAGCTGCATGCTCATGAAGTTACAATTTTGCAAAACTGTTAGGCAGAAATAAAAATATCTCCCTTAAAAGCAGAAGCAGACTGAGGAATCCAGCATAATCAAAATGAATAGAGAAAATAGGTATGTAAAAATATCCTTAAAACAATTTTGAGATGCTCAGGAGAAAATCATGTTATGTCTACCCTGGTTTTCAGTGCTGATGAAGGTAGGAAAAAAGGACAGCAAGTGATTAAGGCATTACTGTAATACTTTAAGTAACTTGGATCAATTCCTGGTATCCTAAGGCCCTAGTGAAAAAAAAAAAATCTATATATTTATACCTGTTTTCCTGCTGCAGTTAGTGGTATCATAGTTCTTAATAACAGAATCTCCAAAAAATTATCGTTTTCAAACCCTCTTCTATTCAGGCAATGCTCATCTTATTACTTGGAAAATAGAGCTAGAAACCCTGTGGTTCAGTTTTCTTCTCATCCTTGTATTAGTTTTTTCATATAGGATTCAAATATTCTTGGGATTTTCCAGATTTGTGACCGTTTTTAACTTCAAATCATATCCAATTGGTATTTGAATGTTCTTGACCTATCCAGGAGCTGGAATCCATCAGTCTGACTATTGCAGACATAATTACACAAGCATCCATGGCTATATTCCTAGCTATTGTGCTATTCCTAGCCTATGTGCTATCGGTTCTTCTGCTTCGTTAAGTGTAAGGTGATGAGGAATCCTACATTTTTCATTTTGGAGAGTGCAGGTAGGGTTGTTCTCGCCACTACCATCAACAAAAGAGATGGAAATAACATGCTTGAAAGCATCCTGCATTCTGAATCCATGGCTGCCAAGTCTTTAGTCTACTGACAGTTTATGTTGAAAAAAAAAAAGGGAAACGTAATTTTCAACTTTTCTGTGACCACTTGACTTACATTTCTTCACTAAAGAGCTGTCATGCCATCTTAAAATAATGTCTTAGGTAATGATGCAGGTCGGAATGCAATTCAACTTTAATCTGAAATGATGTATCCAAATCACATATTATTTAATGAAGCAGTTTAATAAGCAGTTTAGTAAGCATAATAAAAACATATGACCACTATCTTAATCCTAGGCCTTTGCAACTGGTCTTAAATGAAAATCTTTACACTTATATGATAAAATAGAAGCTAAATCCTGCTTCAATTTGACTGTGCAATGCCAAAGCCATCAGAATGTGTGTGTACGCATGTGTGCATCTCTGTGCATACATATATCAAAACAGCTTTTCTGGGTAGCTAATGCAAAATATACCAATAAAGGACTCAGAGATTGGCTACAGAAACAATCATGTGTCTTATATTGAAAGTACTGAGAATTATTTAGCTGAAGTTGTCTCAAAAAGATTTTTGGCAGCTTTTCATTTATATTTTCTGCCAGTAACAGACATCAAAATAAGTACAAATATTTTTCCCCAAAACTGCTAAATTAAAACATTTGCTGTCAGTTCCTTCCAGTTCATTGCTCTTTCGCAGAAGCATAAAATAACCAACTATGTGAACAAGAAAAAAAGACTGAGAAATATTTGTATTGGACTCCTTTCAATCAGTACTTCACAGGGATGTTGTGTTGGTAGGGACCTTAAGAGGTCAACTAATCTATCCCGCTGCTTTGTAAGAGATCAATTATACACAGTGCTACTGACAGACACTTGTCTAACATGTTCTTAAAATATATCCATTGCCGGGACTTCTTTAACTTCACTTAGCAACCTGTTCCAGTACTGTTTTTTTAGTAAGAAATATTTCCATATTTGACTTAAAAGTATTTTTTTCTGTTGCAGATACATAGATTACTACTTGTCTTACCACTGAGTTACGATGTAATTGTTGAAAATTAACTAATCACTCTTTATAGCAGCCTTTTGTGAATTTGAAGACTTTTGATTTTTTTGTGAATTTAAATACATAACCATTCTACTCCAGGTGTGTGATGTTGCTGATTATGTCAGTTGTTATACTGGTGTAGTGCTGGACTCACTTATCTTTAATAAAAATTGTTCTTCCCCAATATATCTGATATCACATTATACACAGATATAAATATTTATTTATTTGTTTGTATGTGTATGTTTCTATGAAGATATAAACAGATTGAAGGTTCTAAATGAGCAAGAATAATAATTGTAAATGTTCAGGTAACATATTTCACAATTTCAGAAGCTATGAAGTGCATAAATCATATATACTAATATAGGTAGTGCCCTCAACATTCCATTTGCTGTATACAGATAAAAATTCCTTCATATAAAGACAAAAAATATATAAATCATTGGTGTTTGTTCTAAACTTCTGAAACAGAAATTTAGAAATACCATTAAAAATATATGCTTCAGTTAAGCTCAGGTTTTTAACCAGTGAACTTTTGGCAGGTTCACATTTATATATATATATATATATGTATATGAGAAGTTCGGCCAACCATCATCAAAATGATATGTAATAAAAAGAACTGCAATATCAAAAAAAAAAAAGACTTTGAAAGACTTTACATTTTGAAACTTTTGATCCAATACATGTTGTCCACAGGCTTTTAAAAAGAGACTTCCAAAAGGAGAAATATATCCTTCTAGTTCCAAATGCAAATCTGGAAAAAAGATCAGAAGGGGAGCAAGCACCCTTATAAAAACTGGAACATTTAGGCCATTTTCTCACAATATGATACATTTTCAAAGTCTACTACTTGTTTTTCCAACTTCTAATCTTTATGTTCTTTGTTATTTCACGGAAATTTATTTTTCATGTCACATGTTAAAGATAGATTTAACAAATCAAAAAAGCATAAGATTTCATCATTGCTATAGTCCACTCCATGATCATCATTTGTATAGAATTAACACTCTAAATAGCAGAGAGTTAGTGAGCTACAGATTCATCTCCCATAAAGGAGCGCACATTTTTATTCTAGAAAGAAATAGTATCAAAGTACTTTTTAGTCCTTTGCATGCCTTAGTCCTTAGTCCTTAGTTTAAAGAAACTTTTCTCTCTTTTCTTTTCCCTGTATTGCTAAAAGAAAGCATTACTTTGATTAAGTTTTTTCTGCAGTGTTATAAGACTATTGTAAGACTATTTTGTAGTACATATGTTCACTTGGAAAAATGTCTTAGAGTACTCACTAATGATCCAATCACTATAACACTTGTGTCAAAAGTAATTATTTTCTCACTTGCTCTTAAAATTCTGTGAACTAAGTATCCAAATATAGTAATAAGTGGATAGGTATCTGTATAGAATGAAAATATCTGCCATGTTATTATACCAACACATAGGCTTAATGAAAGATTGAGTAAATTGTTATTTATTTTTTTTCTCTGTGTGTGAACTGATAGGAGATTCTGTAATGAGGTCGTGCAATTATATTAATGTCATAAATGAAACATATCCATGAGCTGTCGTTAAGGGACTACTCATATTTTCATTGTAGTTCACTTTTTTCTGGATGTACAACTACTAAAATCTTATTGTGAAAATGTCTAAGCCATATTCTATTGTTATATGGATATATGTGTATATATATGTACATTCATATATACATGTGCATACATGTGTCTATATGTATGTGTGTGTATATGTGTGTATATAAAATATAGACTGTAGGAATGGATATATGTGTGTTTATATATGTATATACAGTTTATACGTATGTATATTTCTATAAAGTATAGACTGTAGATATATATATACATGATATACAATAGTATATATTTTCTCTAGTGTAAAGTGGCTAAAGAAAGAATAAGATTAGTTAAGAAAGCAAAAATTTCTAGACTATTAGACAAGTAGATCACCAGGGACAATAGTGCAGGTGTAGGCTTAAATGTAATGTGTTGCACAGTTAATACAAAGGACACAATCTGAACATACTTCTTTAGAAACAATGCTTTAAAATGAAGTATTTTGTCCTAGAAAGGCGATCCAGCTCCCTTTAGAATTATCAGAGAGTCTCAGCCTATCAAAGTCAGTAAAAAACAATATAAATTATCAAAATTATCATAAATTATCGTGATAGTCAATGGTGCAGAGTCCAGCTGGAGGCTTGTACTTAGCGGTGTCCCCCAGGGGTCAGTCCTTGGTCCAGTCCTGTTCAACTTATCCATTACAACCTGGATGAAGGGATGGAGTGCTCCCTCAGCAAGTTTGCTGCCGATACCAAACTGGGAGGAGTAGCTGACAGCCCTGAGGGCTGTGCTGCCATCCAAAGGGACCTGGACAGACTGGACGACTGGGTGGTGAGAAATCTCATGAAGTTCAACAAGGGCAAGTACAGGGTCCTGCACTTGGGGAGGAATAACCCTGGGCACCAGTAGAGATTAGGGGTTGACCTGCTGGAGAGCAGCCCTGGAGAGAGGGACCTCAAGGTCGTGGTGGACAACAAGATGGTCATGAGACAGCTGTGTGCCCTCGTGGCCAAGACGGCCAATGGGATCCTGGGGTGCATTAAGAAGAGCATCTCCAGCAGGTCGAGGAAGATGATTGTCCCCCTCTACTCAGCCCTGGCAAGACCACATCTGGAGTACTGTGTCCAGTTCTGGGCTCCCCAGTACAAGAGGGATGTGGAGCTGCTGGAGAGAGTCCA
>JAUBOD010000971.1:3964599-3983566 GCA_032353885.1 Nothura maculosa
GTGAGTGCAGTAAGGATGTGCTATTCCAGCTAACTTATGGAAACACATAAGAGACAGAAACTCTTAGAAAATTACTAACATGAAGAGAAAAAAAGAAAACATTTATTTAACTACATCATGACAAAGGCAGCAGAAACGGTGGCTACTTAAGAACTAGCAGATATGGGGCTGTGGGTCTTATGCCTGACTAAAGATACTCTTAATACTAGCTTTTGTTTTAATTGTAGAATGGAAAGAAATCAAAGTTTGCTCCTGAGCTCACCAAAAAAAAAAAAGCTGCTCCATTTCAAAAGAACTGGAAAATTTCCAACATTTGTTTTTGTTTTATCTTGAATGCTCCATGGGGGCTATGATACCGAAACACTGTACATTTGGTATGGTCAATGGCTGATAATTATCATCTTAGCTAAAAAAAATATACAATACTTCATATTCACAAGTTACTGGATCACTGATGTCTATGCGCCTGGCTATCACACTAGCAGCTTCAAGAACAACTAACAACATTTTGATAGCTATTTTGTGAATTAAAATAAATGTGGATGCTGAAGTTAATGCTTTGTGAAATATATCATAGATATGAGTATATTTTCCTGGTTGTTATGCTGTGAAACCCATCGGGATTTGCTCTTACTGAGAGGGGAAGGCAGAGCTGAACAATTTCAAACACAGTTTTTTTATTGTCTAAATCTGTTTACCAGAGTGCTACTTCAACCCAATATGGCACCTAAATTCAATCATTTTCACTTGTACTTTTTAGCAGGTCACAAATTTACGTTCAACTAGCAATTTTTTTTTTCGATTATATTTAGACTTACTCATTTGTAAGGTTCTGTTGTCTCATTTGTGTGTTCTTTTGCTCAAATGTAGTCTTAATTTTTAATTCCTTATGATTCTCCAGCACAAACAAAGTGATTGCCATAAATATCATAAAAGATATTTAATCATTCCATTTGGAACCTTTTCTGTTACTCTCAATATCATCATTAGGCCTGTAATTCACATCTGCAACCTGTATTGTTGCACCTATTCACACCTATATTCTCCAGTTCCAACCTTACTTTACATATTTTGTTATTACCAGGTATTTATGAACAGTATCTCTAAAATACAATTTCCTATATCCTATCAAGAAAAAGAAAAAGATGGAAAGAAGAAGATTCATTATGCAGCTGCCTTTCTCAAAACTTGAGTGTCGTCTTACCCAGCCTGTAACTGAACCTGCTGAATCTATAACCAGCAATACCCTTCCTTTTCATATTTCCATATATAGAAGCTGATATCATTTTCAAAACTCATTACATGGCCTTTCCTACTTGACTTCCCCCTCTCAGTACTGAAAGCTTGACCTCCCATCAGCCCATGATGCCTGCTGTCATTGACTACTTATTATATTTTCTTGTATCTTTTCCTGTTACTTGGGAGGTGCTTTCCCTAAGCATAACTAATGCTTTAATCTCTTTCAAAATTCTCTTTCAAAATTTTCAGCAATGCATACAAAAATGTTGACAACAAAATGCAAGCATGCTGAATTCACAGTCTACTGCACTGTCATGTTCTGTTCCCTCATTTCTATTTTGCATAAATCTTATCTGTGTTTTGTTATTAACTTTTCAGATGACAAGGCAGTGATTGTTTTGCTATATATCTATACAGCAGTCAGTTTAATTATGTTTTGGTCCATGATTTAGGGTGCCAGGTACTTACCAGGTAATACAAATAATACATAAAATAGCCAAAGCACATGCTCCTTGGGCACACACCACATATGAGGTAAATAGGATTACATCCTGCAAGTTAAAACTAGCCTACTATGGTAATACAAAAATGTACACTAGCCACATGACCCAAGGGGATCTTCTTGGCTGCCTCTTGATAACACGGGCTACAGACTGGTTGCTTGACCAAAGGAGAACTAAGCCATTCTTGAATTTCACACCTTAAAACATCAATGGTACTAAGGCAGGAGAAATTTCCCATTAAATGACACAGATTTAATCCTTTTGATATTCGATTGGCTGACCACAACTTAGCACAGCATGCTGCTGAAATACATCTTTAACTCTGGCTCTCAGAAAGATCTCATTCCCAACAGAATTCTGGCATAGAGACCAGAATTAAAACCAGCTTTCACTGGATCAAAATGAAGGAATAGTACTGAGATTAGCAAAATCTGTGTTATAAATTCCATCCTTTGCTATATTTTAGAAGGCTTTCTTTATGTTAGTCTGGACAAACTAAGCTCTTTTTTCTTCCAGTTCTTCATCTGTGAAAAAATGATAGCTTTTCATTCTCTCTCCTTGTTCCTTAACTATTCATCAAATTGATAAGTTATTCAAAGTAGGAGTTGTAAAGACCTGAATGCACATTCAAACAATGATGACACCTTGATGATCTATCAGAATTCATATGTTTGGAGTATAAGTACATCTGAGCAAAATCATTTCATTCTTCATACCTTTGATCGTCCCCTTAAAGTGTTATGTATGCTTTTGTTTTTGTTTTCCCTGTTCTAAATTTTGGACACAAAATAGCAGGAACAGAACAAAAACAACAACAGCAGCAAAAGCGGAGATCAGAGAAAATGTATAAATGATTAAGGAGGAGAAAAAGGAGAAAGAAAAGAATATAGCATTTGCATTGTAGCTATATGCACATCCAACACTGACCATACTGAAAAATGCAAATTTTCTGCATATTGTTAAAGGGTACCACATGAATACTACTCACTTTGAATAGAGATGCAGAGGAAATATTCCTAGCTTGTGCCTTCTTCAGCTTTAAATAAAATTAATTTAGTTCAGTTTTGTTTAGTTTTGCTTTTACCAGGCCAGCATTAACTTTCTGAAGAAATATGTCATAAGGCAAATCCAGTTACTTAAATATCATCCCTGAAAAAATGGATGAAATCCCCAAACTTTTCTGTTGCTGTGAACCAAAAAACTTGACTATTAAAAGAAAAAAAAATGGAAAATAGTGAGTTGCTGAGATCTATTCTCATCCTTCAGAAACGCTTGCAAGCTGAGACCTGTGCCTTCTGCATTCCAGTACTGGTGTAAAGGAGGAGTGTTCAGACAGCTGGACTCTGGTTTTCCAGACAGTAAGTAGCAATCATCTATATAGCCTTCCAACTGCTATAGAAACTCCAATTTAAAAGTTCTCCTTTCTCTTCCAGTCTTGAAAAACAACACTCAATTTATTGGGAAGCTGTGCCATTACCTGCCTCCTACCAGTGGCCACACCAAAAGATGTGCAGTCACAACTGGGAAGTGATGCTGTTAGTCGCTGCTTCTCCACCAAGACAAGAATCTCACAGAATTACAGGGTAACAGGTGCTTATTTAGCTGGGAAAGAGAACTATTAATTATTATCAACTGAAATTGTGAAAGTTTTCTGTTTTGTTTGTTTTTTTTTCATCTTTTTGTCTTTTTGTCCTTTTCATTTCTGCATGTGAGCTTCAAGGGATTTCAGGTACTTGTCTGAGGGGCATTTGCACCTGCCAATAGAGTATTACTTAATGCTGGATGTTAATGATATTAACCAATGATTACTGCTTTTCAGAGATATCTGATATCTCAAAGGTAAAACTTAGGTCTGTAAGTGTAGCAGGTCAGTTGATTTGCCAAGCTGAAGGCAAACTCCTGTTTCCCAAATCCATTCCACATCCATTTGGCTACTTGTAATATCGTAAAAGAAACCCAAACATTGAGCAAATATTTGTGCTTATGTATTTAATCATAATCTCTACTATGTGACAAGCAACAAATAGATTCACAAAGGGTTTGATACTATTTCTGTCAGAGATACCACAATGTTTCCATCCTCCCAGAATATTCCTGCAACCCTATCATATTGTACCTTATAGTCTATATTATTTAAATATTAGTATTGAGACAATAGAACAGCTTTTGTCATTCTTCATCTAATGGCAACAAGGATAATTATTAACATATATATTTTGTAGTTAAAATCTATATTCTACTATCCAGGGATGGTCGGTAAAAACTGGATGAACAGATTTCCCATAAATATTACACTG
The DNA here is from genome assembly GCA_032353885.1 of Nothura maculosa. Taxonomy (NCBI): domain Eukaryota; kingdom Metazoa; phylum Chordata; class Aves; order Tinamiformes; family Tinamidae; genus Nothura; species Nothura maculosa. Next base: position 3,968,639 of record JAUBOD010000971.1, read on the forward strand.
TTTTCCCTTTGTGTATAGATAAAAGCTCTTTTCAAAACATATTGTTTTAGATGGTTTAAGAAGACAAAGGTAAACATACAGTATCACACAGTCATTGGCAGAGTTGGAAATAGAAACCTGAGTCTGTTTTATATCCATTCAACTTGATCACAGCTCCTTTGATCACTGCAATCCAAGGGAAGCATACGCAGCTTTTACATTTTAGCTTGGAACGGAGCTTCTGAACTTTGCCTTTTGTGGTACCTCTGAGCAAACAGATCCTGCCGAAGAAGTTAAGCACCTGGCTCTCTGTATCCTTTGCAAAGATTGTGCTTAGTGAGCTTCTTTTGCTATCTTTCCATCTAAAGACAAGGAACTTACAAAAAATAAAAAGGCAAAATGGCTACATTTCACACAACTTGCAGCATATGCTTCTTAGCTTCTTTAGTCTTTAACAAGTGCAGCCTTGCTGATCCTCAGCAAGCTCATCCTGCCTCAGGTCAGGTACTAAAGCCAGATACCATGGTTGCCTAAAGATACAGATGAAGAGGGCTAGAAATTGTGGGGGGAAATTCCTCTTGGACAAGCTAGGAAATGTCTACATTTGTTGGTCAGATACATTTGAAGTCATTAAACAGTGAACTCATCTTTCATTTCACTTAAGACTGTGTTGATGTATTTTAGGAATACTGAAGTACATAATTTACTAGATTTTTCATTATTTCTGCCTTTTTTTAAAGCATCTCAATATCTTCTCACAGAAGCTTCCTAACTTGCAAAGTTAAGAAAACTGTACATGGATGTAAAACATATTTTTTGTGCTTTTTAGTGCTTTAGAAGAAACAACTTCTTTTTAGAAGAAAAATACAGAATGGAATAATAGATGTCCTTCTACTGTGTATGGACAAGGGAGAGGTATCAACCATAGCAACAAGTGTTGTCGCTGTGCCATATACAAACTAGACACCAAACAGATATGATTTAGAATGCAGACGAATAACAGCTACTGTTGTAGGCTCTTTCTCATATTTTCAATTAGTTTGCTCTGAACCGTGGGATTAAAATTTGACAGTAGTCTACCAAGTCTTTTGAACCACACCATAATATTTTTTTTATACTGATTGGACTTTGGGGTTTGTCAAAGGACAGTTTGTTAACTGTCTTGTTCTCTTTTACTTCCAAGGACAACAGGCTGTAGTTGTTGGTTGTAAATATTAACCATTACCTCCATACCTGCTACTAGTATAAATGAGCTAAATTCTTGGGAGGTGATACCAATAGGGAAAGTACTTTTCCAGAAACCAGATGTTCCCTTCAGAGTAAAGAAGGTCTAGTACCCTGCTAAGCAGAGAGCTCTTGGGATTCAAGCACAGCACAGCAGACCGGCCCATGTCACACAACTCCTTTTCCACGCAATATGCTGAAGCAGCATCACAGTGTGGAAGGATGTGCTCTGTCAAGATTAGGATCTTAAAAGGAGAATATAGGATCTCCTTTCACTGTCAAAGGAAGAAAAGAAAAAAAAAGAAAAAGAAAAAAGAAAGATCTTATATGTTTTAAGCTGTTCATTTTGTATTTCTTCTCCAAATATGAGCTTGCTCAATATCGTCTACAGCTATATCAGTTAAATCAAAGTCTGCATTTCATTTCATACCAGAAGATTTGGAAAATGTGTTACTACTCACCTTAAAAGACAAGTTTACATACAATACCTCGAGAACTGTTTGACAACAGACGGTCGGGTGTGACATATATTTGACATTCTAAAACCTCAAACTAGTAAAACTTTGAGGTCAAGCAAAGGTAAAATCAGAATAAACCTCTCGAGATTTTTATTGTGTGTGATAGGACCACAAATAAACTTTAAGTCTCCCAGCTTCCAACATGTCGAAACTTGACTGAAAGCTAAAGAGAAAGCTTATCTATTGATTTTCACATGTAAGCTAAACGGCAAAATAACCTGACTCATTAAAGATGTCAGTGTTGTAGTTGATATAGTTGTAGTGGATATCTTTGTCATTTGAAAATAAAATATGGATACTTTATACAAGTTGAATTGTTCTTAAGTTATTTGGAAACCTGCAAGACTTCAGATTTCACACCTTCCTAGTTATCTAGGATATTTTATTATTAATCACATCGTTCATCCATGGAAATAAATGCTTGTCTATTTACTGAATCCCTATAAAGATAAATATTTCTTTTTACACTTGCAACTTTTATGATAGATTTCTTAGAAGTTTTGCCTGTGTTCACAAAAATTTTGTTAGATATATGCATTAAAAACTTATAATTTTCCAAATAATGTGTTTGTTGTAAAATATCCAGAATGCCTTGTGAGTGAGTGTCAGTGCAAATGTATAATATATATTACCTATCTTGTCTGTCACATCCAATATCTCAGGAGACTAAGATTACATTTCTATTTTTTTTTGATTACTACCAAATAAAAAAACTCTGTTCATAAAAAATTATTAGAGATATTTCACCACAAATGTTGTAGTATAGGATTTCACTTTTTCCTTGGTAAAGTTGCCATTTCTTTTCTTATTGAGAAGGGATTAATCTTTCTCCATATTTGCTGGAATTATTTTAAATATGTTTCTTGATTTTTTCAGCTTCTAAAAGGATAGAGGAGAGTTAGACAACCATAATAAAAATTTCTGAAAAAATGGAAAAAAAGCTTCTAACACTTCAAGACATCTGACTCTACAAGATAATGATGTGGTAGGTTTTATGCTAAAGAAATTTTCCTTATAATAAAATATGCATCATGTGTGATATTGGTAATGGTACTCTACATAAGCACACTTACTGAGAAATTTACTATTCTGAAAAGCAAAATGGCGGTCCTTATGCAAAAGGTTGTAGCTTTTCACTTGAAGTGGAAGATCTGTGCCATCCTACTTATAAATTTATTGCTATGAATATGTGGGTTTGTGCAACAGGAACTTTAACATGCCAAAGAGAATATGATATTCATCCAACATCATCTGTATATTGGATACTTTGTAATTTCTTCATGGGAACTTTTAAGATTTATTCAAAATGCCTGGAGGGAGTTGGAAGGGTGGAATGGACAAGGGCTTTCTGAGGGCTTCAATCTGGGTAAGGCTTTCTTGCCTTTTTAGTGACAGTTCTTGTAATGCCATCCATGAAATATGTAGTCAGGTAGTGAGTAGCCTAGAGCTTTCCAAGACAGACAAACCTCCAGCATGCTTAAAAAACAGAGCTATTGCCTTGTATCCAGATGATTGAGAGTCCTTTCTCTCTAATAGGTTTTTATCACACATATAATATATGAATGGATTTCAAACTAAGCAAATATAAATTAAATAATCTTGCTTCTAAATATCCCTAAAGGGATGAACTCTGAAGAATTTGGTTAAGAAAGACAGGATTATTTAGGGAAGATGGGGGAGAGGGAAGGAGACTGACTGCAGGGGTGCTTTGTGTGGATCTAATGGGAGAAACACAATCTGTGTTTATGGGTGCTATATGGTGACAGGAGCTTGGCTTAGGAAGCACTAGGTGAAGCTAAAGGAGTCTATCAGATGGAAGCAGTATCTCTACTCCTGCAGGTGCTTATTAGTAATACCATGAATCTAGAAGGGAAACTGATGCAACTTGCAATGCTTCTGCTGAAGTCAAGCTGTGTTTACTGAGCTGTGTTCAGAGTTGGTTTTCTCTCCTTAACAGAATTTTGCTAGATGTCTCCTATGAATGACTTTCTTTTAAGTTAGTGTTTTGCCAAGGAAGACCCACCATGATCTCTTAAGATTCTCTTCACTATACAACAGGGAATACTTGTGGCATGGGTCTGAACCAAGTAGGCATTCTTCAGGCTTTTTGTTCTCAAAGAATCACATTACAAAGCACCTAGAAAAGAAGAACCAATTTGTCTGAAAGAAAAAGGAAGGAGCAGAAAGTATAATTTAAGATGAATGAACACCAGAGTAATGGGTACATTAGAAAGAGATCATGATTCGTGAGGCAAAAGATAGATTAAAATGGAGAATGTAAAAATATTAGAATATTAAACGGATTCTAATTTGTTTATGAATTAAAAACTTGCTGTAAATAATATTTTTAAGGCTTGCTTGCCTCAATTAAAAACTAGCATATAATAATTCACCTGTGAGAAGCGATTTTGTTAGGTCACACAAAATTTTACTTTTGATGTCAAATAGAAAGTATTCCAAAGTAAAGACCACCACTGATATAAAATATGCATGTTTAAGAGTTTACCTTAGTATCCCACATATGATAAATCCAAGCACAGAGACAATCCCATTGCATAGTTATTAATGATAAGTGCTAAGGGAATGAGAAAGAGATGATACACATGTAAAAGAAGAAATATGAAGTAATTGAGTTTACATAAACTCGATGGGATTTGCTTTACAAATGGGTGATTCAAACTAACTTCAGTTATCACCCAAAGTCACAAACATGTTTGGTTTCTGTGAATTTAAATTGTGCTTGATACTAAGCGTTGATGATGTTGCAACTCGACATCTGACAGAGCACACCTAACTGCAGCAGAGATGAATATGATGTGCTCCATAGGCATTCAGCAAAATAATGATTAATTAAAAGGAAACTTGGATATTTGTTTGGCATTTCATCCAGGCAATTTTTAACTTAAGTTTTTAAGACCTGAGAAATTGTGATAATAGATAGTTTATAATGTGATTTGACAAAGATAGGTAACTTGGTATCATGCACCTTCCACATAAAAGAATTTGCTGACTTAAGAATTATTAAAATGTAAATTTTCAATATAGTGATTGCTGTATTCGCCATTATATTAAAAAGGCTGATATTCCTAAATCTGCAATAACTGTTGGTGGAACTTGCATATTGCATGAAATGTTAACAAGTGGAAATTTCTCAAAGACATTCTGATATACATCAATAAAATTAGAAGTTGAGAGACAAGAAAAAATGTTATTTCTTGACTTTAAGCTGCTATAGGCACCACAATAAAATAATATGTATGATGAGAAGAAAAAAGAAAGCAAATGGAAGTCGATATAAGCTGCAAGTTAAAATGTGTAAGAGAAGTAAAGGAAAGCCAAAGGTTTCAATGAAATATCAATTGCCCAAAGAATTAGAAGTAGAAACAATTCTTCAAAAAACTTACTGGCAACATCTTTAGGTTCACTGCTAGGTTTGTTTGATCAAGTATTGATGCATAGAGACAGGAATGTTCAGGAGATATTTCCATTCTTTGTTTGAAATAAAACAGGAGGATGTATCTGTCCCATGTGATGTTGCAGTAATTGAACATTTACCTTCTGTAGCAAAGGCATTTGTTAAAATTAAAAATTTTCAAGTTAACTGGACACAATATCTTCTGCTCAGGGACTGCTCTAGATTTCTGTAAACTGTCAAAAGTAACCATAATGAAATCTTGGAAAATTTGGTTAAATTCCAAAGAAATAGAGGAGTGCAAATGGCTTCTCAATACTTCCCCAAAGGATAGCAAGTAAAAGTAGTGTAAGTTCAAGTAAACAATGGAATAGTTTATTTAAAACATTCCCTGCAAAGTAAGTAGAAATATAAAGTAGAGAAAAAGTATAGCTAACACCACTCAATATTTTATCCTGAAAAAGATGATTGTCATAACATTATTTGGGAATTTTTGTTTGCATTTTTAACAGGTTCGCAGTCTTTGTTAATGAGAGCATTATGTAGATTTTTAGGATTTCCTCAAGTCAACATACTACCAAAAGACATTTTGGTTAAACAAAGCCTGTACTGTACAAGGATAACAGACCTTACAAAATTGGCTCATGGACAGGTTGTAGAATGTAACTCTTTATGCTCAGATGTAGTGAAGAGACTTTTTTTCAGTAGTGGTCCCTGAGGTTCAGTTCTCGATCCAGTGCTAGACAACCTTTTTATCAGGAATGTAGTTGCTGATAGAACATCTTTCCAGCTTGCAGGTGAGAGAAAGAGATGTGATGACAGCTCACTCTTATAAAGTGATTTGCATGACTTGTTAAAACATGTACAGTTTTATACATTTTAGTAAAATTAAGTGCAATGTAATACATCCAGCAAATAAACTTACCACCCTAAAAGGTGTGACTTTATTTAATTAAAAATCTACCACCATAAAATGCACTATAAAATGGTGGTATATTTACCACCAAGGTCTTGGAAGCCAGATCATTCGTCCCTTTAAGCAATGCACATCCTTCCTTCTATGAGAAAAGCTCACTAACTGGTCCGTGCATCTCTGCAGCAGTCCTTTGTTGCTTAGGATTCTATGGTTCTGCACTTCTAATTCCCCAATGAGATGATAATTTTAGCCAAATCTACCCTTGGCTTTCAACAAGTCACTTGTATACATTAGGAAGGCTTTCTTTTTCTCCAAAAGCACAGTGAGAGCTTCCTTTCTTCCTTCCACATCTACTCACTCTCCAGCAGCCCCCTTTAGGAATTTCTGACTAAGCATTATATTCCTTGTTTCACTCTTTTGGCTGATCAAACTTACAGACAGTGTTCTCTGGATAAATCCTAATTTATCAGTCTTAACGGTAAAATCTTCAAGGTTTTCAGATCCATATATCTTGTATATCTCTGCTGGCTTCTCAGGCTCCATGCAATTTTACTTTATATGTAATATTAGATCCCTAGGCTCAATGCAGGATTTCTTGTGTAACAATTGGGATTACAGACTGAATAAAGGACTCCTTCTGTGAGAGGAGTGTTGTCTGACAAAATTCTGTCTCTTTTCATCGTTATTCTGTTTCTTTATGTCTCCACCTTCCCAGTCTGCATTCAGGTGCTACCTCCTAAAAATAGATATCCTAAAATCTCACAGCAATTCTAACAGTTTCAAAAAATGTATGGGATGATGGACTGCCATAAAATGTCATGATATCTTCACTAGACAGAAAATATGATCTCAAGAGGCTTCAGCCATAATGTAATTGGTAACTGAAAATGGCTGAGTTGTGGCAGAGAATTAGTCAGAATTTAGGCATCTATCCGAACCTACTTTGTTTTACTTTTTCTACTTTGTTTAGGGAAGCATATCAGAATATCTTTCTTTTCTTGAAATTTTTTCTCCATAATATTTATATTACTGCTATATTATACTGGCTCATATAAACATGCACATGTTCTCACTCTGATGAGTTTGTGTAAGGAGTGAAATATAGGAATGCATTCATATATGAACATATTACACAGTAAAACTTATCATTTCTTGCCTTTGGAAGAAGATAGTATTTGGTGATGAGAAACACTGATCTGATATGTCTTTATTTTTCCTTTATATTTGCCTGACTCTACTTGTCCAAAGAGAGATTGATAATTTGGTAGTTTTTCTTGTGAATCAAAGGATATTTTTTATACCTGTTGAAAAACAAATAAAAAAGATACAAAGAAATAAAAAGTTAATTGGTAGAATATAGCTTTCTATGCAGAATATAATTTGATAACCAAATACATTCAAACCCTGTACTGTTTTTTTTTAACATATTCTTGCTTTACCTTTCATATTTCGTATGCATAGCATTCAGCTGTACCTGAGCAGTTTAGATTTCCTGATTTTGTTTCTACTTCTGCTTTGCTTTCTACTAAAATATCAGATGTTTGGAAAATAAATTTGTAGAAACAATAACATTTGCTGTGGTAATCTGTTCATTATTGTATAGGATATCCTCTCTATCATTCTTTCCAATTCAGAGTGGTGCTGCAATTAATGCAATCGTTCTGTAACCTGGTCTTTTATAGCAATAATACTGGCCTTTATGTAGCCTATCATCTCCCCTTTTCTATTGTATAAAACTTTTTACTGCGGATCTCAGCATGGTTTCAGAAATGCATCTGTCCTATTCTTTATTTTATCACACAACCTTGAAATGAGAAGTTAATTTCTATCACAGACTTGACCTATAACGCTGTTGAGCCTTATCTTTTCTCATACTTTTTCTTTAACCTTAGATGATATAAAAGGCATCTAAAACCCATACAGAGCGTTAAATCCTAAATATTTTCTAAGCAGCTATGATCTACTTGCCACATTAGAGTTGTAAATTAAGGTCTCATGTGTTGAAGAAACCAGCCTTCCATATCACAGTTTTCTCCCCTGAATGAGGCAAGAGTCAGTCAGTAAATATATGTGGTCAACCTCAGATTTGCCTCACTGGGAGTTCACATGTATTTTTAACTGCCTTCAATTGTTAATGTATTCCTCAAATGAGATGCATCACCTTGAAGAATGACTTTTTGCCCTCTGGGAATATGCCAAACAAGTATTTCATTCACTATGATAATCAGTTCTACCTCCAGCAACATATGAAACCCAAATTTAATAGGCACTAGTGATTAGGTTTTAAGACACAGAGTCATCACTATCCACTGTAATAATAATAATAATAATATAAGAATGAAGAAAAAGGGGAAAAAACACTATGTTTGCTTTTAGGAATCATTAACAAAAGCAATGTAACTGTCAGTATTTTGGAATACACTTAAGAAATGTCAAATATTTTCTGATTAAAGAAATAAAAATAATAGTATAATTTATCTGTGAATTTAGAAATTTCCTTAGCATAAATAAAGTATATAATTTAGTTTTTTCTCCATGACAACTTTACAATCCAGGAAGGAAAGAATAAAAGAAGGAAAAAAAAAAAAGAGAGAGGAATTGCATATTGGATTTTTTAAAAGCTTGGACAATCAGACTTCCAATGAAAGAATATGAGAGAGAAAGGGAGAAAAAATAACTCCCTGTAACATTTTTAGCATGCACATTGCTTGAGATCCTTCTAAAACTAAACTTTTACAGCAAGCAGGAAGAATAGTTATGTGGCATTAAGTAAAATAAAAAATCCACCTTTAAATCACCAGTTTAGATTGTGGACAGTAAATGATACAGTGTTTCCACTTTCTTGGAACTGAGAAACAGAAACAAATGAAGAAAGATGCCAGTGACAGGGCGAGGATGATAGGAGCAGGCGAACATTATGAATGATATGTTAAGTGATTGGCTCGGATGGAATCATGGGACTGCTGCCTTTTGCAGATGCTGATTTTCATCTATATTGCTTGCCTCTTTCTCAGAAAGGCCTAACATATGCAGAACGTGTGTGCATGCGCATGAGCAATATAGGCAACTGCAGATATATATTTATACAATGCCTTCTATATTCATATATGTTCAGAAGTCACCCTATCTACCCTTTACGTCCTTACACCTGATCCATTTAGCTAATCAGTGTGGTCTACTATGTAAACAAATAAACCGTGTTTTGCATGAATTAGTATCCTTCTGCTCTCCTTATTCTGAAAATACAAAATGTCTTTTTTTGTTTCTCATTCATCTAGAGGGTTAAAAGGAAAAACACTTTTTTTTTCTAATTACTAATTCTGAAAGGTATCTTCTGATCTACTAAGCTACATAAATAAAAGAAATAGTATTTTTACTTAATAAGAACATGTAGTCTAATAGGAAGACATACTGAGTTCCTGTTACATTTTCTTTGATGTGCTTTAAGCTGCATACCGTACATTCTCTGCTTTCAAGCTATCAGGCATTACTGGGTTCATTTAGTCTGCCTGCTTCTGTGTGGACAAACAGAAAGATAAAATGATGCTTAATACTGATGAGATATATGAGAAAAACATGCATGCAATTAAATGTAATGCTAATATTGAAGGTTTTTAGTGTTTCTTTCACTAAGACTATCCTCAGCAGCATTTTTGAGCCATAAACAATCTCTAAATCAAAGCTTCATCTCTGCACATTAACTCCTTAATGCCCTGTACACTTATTTTAAACCTTGCCCCATATTATTTGGATATTATTGACTTGTGACTGAAATAAACTGAAAATTAGGAGGTATACTAGTAAACCATATATATAAAATAAAACTTTACACTATTTTTCTTTAACATCCTGGCTTGGAAAAAAATCTGTCATTTACCAACATACATCATTATTTTTTACTGCACAATTTGGGGATGTTTCATTTTTTTCAAAAGTTTTTACCATCTAAAGATACACACACAACGGCATGTAAACATCTAAACACTAATAAGGATGTGTTAGTTTTCACCTGAATAACTTGTCAGAAATTATTCACTGTATGAATAGTTTTGATGGCCATGATAAAATTTAGAATGATATTACTTAAGGACATGCAGCACGATAAATCATTTTCTGGCGAAAATGCCAGATAATTATTCAGTTTAAAGTTTCTTAGCTTAAAACTTTACTCTAGATCAGGTCAGTAGCATTTATGCAACAAATTTCTTGTTGTAATGCTGTCATTTCACTGAACATTTACCAATTGCTTGTGGGGAAAAATAATGAATTCAATTTTTCAGAGTAATAGATATTGATAATTAAACTAATGAAGTATTTTTTTTTTTTCCCAGGCTGGACACAGAATTGACCCAGGTGCTCATTATTAAAACTTTTTAATATATTTTTGCAGAATGAGAAAATGAACATCAGCGAAGCAATATAATTAGCATGCCTTCTAAATAGATGATATAGTTATATACTTGTTAGTATTAGGGGATCCTACAAATTTCATTTACCAAGATACAGCCCAGCAGGCATTTTCTAGTGAAAAGGGCGCCTGTGAATCCCCAGTATACCACTCAGATCACCCCCTGAGGGGAAACGCAACTTGCATTCAAATCAAACGTTTTCCTATCAAATGCACTACTAATGGCTTTCCTATGAGACCCAAGCCTGTCAGTCACCTACTACCTATTTAGACATGTTAAAACAGAATTCGTTGTTTATTTGTATTTCATTGAAGTGAGTCTGTTTTCTCATATTGAATTTGTATCCAAACCCCAGGTTGTCAATACTACTTAGTTAGATCTTCTGTTTGTTGTGTTTTTCTCTGTGTGCAATCCAAGGGAAAAAATAGTGTCACTCATGCCGGTTTCAACCCTCCTATAAATCCGTAAGCAAAGTATTAACTAATTTTATAAAGTTGCTAGCATACATGTCAAAGGGTCCGGGAAATAGTTCTCATATCAAAAGCTGTTTTGTCAAATTCAGTGATGACGTTACCATAGGTTTGCATAAAAGGTTTCCATAAAAAGAAGTCAGAAAAATTACTAATATAAGGGGAAAAAAAGGCAAAAAATCAATCCTTATTTTTAATGTTTCTTCTAATTTGCAGTAAGTTTAATTGCCTTAGTTAAATATATCTTGGCTAGTCAGTAGACATACTTGACTGCTGTGATTTTTTTGTGAAAATCATTTAAATAAATTCTGCTAGAAACCTCTAAGTTAGTTTACTTGTGCTTAAGCTTAAATCTGTGCATTAAACATTCCATAAAAACAAGAACTAAGTGTTATGTTTGATATGCACTTCAAAAGCCTAAAAGGCCAAAGAAAGCCCTTCCTTAATTATTGAAGAAGTGTCTGTAAAGGAAACATGAGCAAATAGCATTCATGCTTTCATCCCCAGTAACCTTTTATTGTCCTTTTCTTCAGATGGCCAAGTCAGTATATTTAATAAAGGGAGCAGCAACCATCAAAGAAGGCAGGGGTCTAATAAATGGTCCTGATTAAAGGCCCTGACAGGGTATGAACTTTGCATAAATTTTCCTATGGTGTCAGGCTAGGATCCTGATTGAAAACCCATTAACATAATCACACATTTAGAGGAAATGCTGTAATGTATCAAAAACATTTCCCTTAGTGTAATAATTTTAAGGACATTAAAATGCAAATGATAATAAGGAGCTGTGTTTTAGTGATGTTCTGAAAGCCTGATTATTCAAATATTTAGTATGAAATATGGAAGCTCCTTTAACTAATGCATCTACATGATTTCAAAGATTTAAACTATATTTGTACTTGAAAGACTTTTATATCACTACTGAGTATTTCCTGTTAAATTTAGACTTGCAAAATCCAGCAAGAAATTTAGTTTAAATGATAGTGCTAACAGTTAAGCCCTTTTAACCTGCTTAAAAAAATATTTCTGAACTAGGACACTGGCTATGCTCTTTTATTGCATATCAAATTATAAAAGCCCATGCTTTCATATTGTTTACTTTAAAAAATAGTTTGAAGAATTTAAATAATCCTTTTTTTCCCTGCTTTTATTAAAATACACACTTAAAATAGTTTGACCATTGAATCACAGCAGTGATATTCTTTAATGCTAATTTTTAACAATAAAAGAAACACTATCCTCCCACACACAAATAGCCATAATTATGTAAAGAATGACTGCTTCAGACTGATGACTTTCAATATGCTTGAGTCTAGCATACTGGTATAAGAGGCCAGAAAGGTCAACAGTAATTCATAACTGCTATAAAATTGTGTAGCATCCTAGGGCTTCTGGAGGATGCTGACATTATCATGCTTCTTCTGCTGGTTTGTATATGTAAATTTGTGATAGGAAGTGCACTGCTTTGCCGTATCGCATGCAGAGCATCAATCAGGCAGTAGAATACATCAGAGTATTTTCATTATGCCTAGTTATTTACTGCATCAGAAGAAATTACCCTGGCAAGCCAAGCGGCCTTCTCTGGATAGCATGATATGACCAACCAGGTTTCAGCTCAGGAGTCTTGTAAACATTACAGGATTAATCTCACAATCACAATCATCAATCTTTCCTAGTCCTGCCTGGGTGCAACTGCAGAGATTGGTAACCAGGCAATGTAGATTTAAATTTAACCCTGAACATCAAGAGCTATATGTCAGATCCATGCACCATATTACAAACACCTATATTTTTACTCAGGCTTTAGTACAAAGTGATGAAAACATAAAATTTTTGCACTGCAAATTCATGTCTAATTTCTCAGTCTCATTGATGATGCATTACTGGGAAAATGAGAAATATTTTAATAAAGATATATTTCATAATATCATACTCTAATGCTCAAATGATGCACTGTGATTCCTAAATCTAATGCATGTACTAGAGACAACTGACACTGCAGTAAAATGTGAAGAAGTAATTTAGGTCCAGGACCAGACTTGGGCCCCTTGGCACCAAGCCATTAGAGGTTAGGGCACTGTAGGAGTAATGTACTTAGCCTCTAACAAATGGAGCATTAAATACATCACACTGACTCATAGGTGGCACTGGCACCAACTGCTGAAAAAACTGCTTGTTAGTCCACTTCCAAAAGGGAAAAGAAGGGGATTCTGGCACACCTAGATGCTCTGTGCAAAAGCTGGGAAATGGCTGCAGACTATATGAATATTTCATCGTAGTGTGATTGTGTGTTTAACTCTGTACAGTATATAAAATAGCCTATTGAGATAATGCAAAAGATAACATGTACTCTTTTTTTTTGAGAATCAGTTGAAAATAGAAGTGATAGTGGTCATTTTCAATAGTCAAGAAACAAATATATAATGAGCAGATCACATATAGACACAGCATGGCAGTTTAACTTGAACTCTGATCTTTATTTTTCTCCAAAATACTTTTTGCAGCAGGCATCCTAGACGTTTTTCTCTCTCTCTCTTTCTCATTCCCTGTCTCTGTTTCTGACTCTCACACTGTCTCTTTTTCTCTCTGTCATACACACATAAACACACACACACACAGTATTTTTCTTTTACAGAACGATGATATGAATTGTTAAAAAAGCTTGGGCTTACTTTTTTATCCTTTACAGAAATACTCATTTCCAGGATTTCATGCCTTTCTTTTTACTCAAGCAGAATTACAGGAACTTCTATATATATATGAAAGTATGCTTTCCACAGTAGGTTCCTGCCTAGCAAAAGAACTAGGCTATGCCTACTAAATAATCCTTATATAATATGCACTGACCCTGCACATTTGGTCTTCAAGAAATGATGAAGACTGTAGAACACTCTGCTTAGCTACTGCACACATTTAAAACCACTGATTTCAGAGATGCTTCCTGTTTTACACCAGCTGAAGGTCCTCTTTAGTGTATGCTTTCCTTTTTAAATAAATAGTTAAATGCAGGGAAGTAAGGTGTCTTGCTGTGAGTGCTTACACCATTATTTCTGCCCACAACTCTCCCCCAAAATTGATTTTTTATCTTTTGGCCACTTTTAAATAACAAAAAACCTGATATATGTTTGTGACTATATCTAGTCATATGCTCGACTCTCTCAGGTCCGGTTAAACCCACAATTCCTAAGTCTTCCGGGGCAGGTAAAATAAATGTGTACCAGTTCATGCTGTTTGAAAGATCAGCTTGATACATGTGGAAGTACAAGGGATGGAGAACTTACCTATGTGCATGCAAAGATCACAAAGCTATTAAGGAGGTGAAAAGTGCATGTATATATCAAACTAACAAACATAATTCTGTTGCCTGGTATCATAGAGAGATTAAGCATTTTTTGAGTATCTAATCAAATGAAATGGATCAAATGAAATTTCTTTCTAAACTAGCTTTGAACTGGGCTATCCCAACTGTACAAGTACTCTACAAGAGCAGTGTGCAAATACACAGCTGTGTATGCACTCATGGGCCTCAAACCCTCCTCAGGCATACTGGGCAGCTATGCAATTTACTGAGTATGGGTCTCTATGTGATGCAATAGTGTTATCTTCATTTTCCTTGAAAAGACTCTGTAAGGCAAAAGAGCTCTATTCTTTCCTTCTTTGCAGAATTTATTTGAAGAATAGATTCATCCTCTTGTTCAGTATTAGAAGACAGTGATTTTTCCCTCCTTTAATACTAACTTATGACATGGAACGAGAAGTGACTTAGTATAAACTAGCACAGAAAGAAAAGCATGCAGAAAATGTAGTCCTTTGCTAAAGGTGAAACCACACTATGACAAAAGGCAGGTCACTAGGCTCTAAAAATCAGGAAAGCTTGCCCAAGAGATTGTTACAATACACACTAGCTTATTAATTTAGAGTCCTATTAGTGACAGGCCACAAACCCTTTCATAAATTTATAAAGAGTAGAGGACTGAACAGAACTGTTCAATTCCAGAAA